>ML822822.1:11275-23813 GCA_009831015.1 Picea engelmannii
CCGAGAATGTGTCTAGAGGTCTATCCAAGGTCACCACATGCCCTGGATGAGAATTTTTCTGGGGCCCACACCATGAATCATTTTGTAGGCCATGGTTAGGGTTATTTAGCATCCAAGTGGGATATAGAATCCATGAGTACATTTTTCACACTAAAAATGGTCTTTGAGGCGTAAACATGGTCATGAGGGAAACAAGGGGCTTAAGCCCTAAATGAAGGTCTTTTAGAGCTCTAGCACTATGGTTAGGGGAGGAAAACACCTAGTCCTTGTGCCTAAGACACTACTTCTTAGACTCAATTTCCATAAACTACACCTACAAAACCACATTAACACAAATCCTCTCTAGGGGGTGTTTAGCATCAAGTTTGGATTGGATGGCATTAGGAGCTTATGCACATCAAGGATGGGTCATAGGGCTTTGAACATTTTCAAGAAAGGAAAACAAGTGCCTTAGGATATTTTGGAATAGTCTTGAGCTCAAGAGACTTTGGTTTTTTACCATCCTTCTAGTGGGATCTAGGTGTCGTGGGTAGGTTGTGTGCATTAGAAATGGGTTTGGTTCATGCCACATGGTCAAGGGATAAAAAAGGACCTTAATCCCTAATTGAACCTTCTCGAGATCAAGTGCCATGAAAAAATCCTATGTACAATGACACAAGCCCTCAATATGAGGTCTTTACCTTAGGAGTTGAATACAAGTTCCATTAAGATGTTTCATGCACAATGGATGCGTCTCGAGGCCTTGGCCATAGTCACTATAGGGAAACAACATCTTCATTCCCTTGTTCTTGGTTGGGGGAGGGAAACAACATCCTTAATCCCTAAACATAACTTCTCTGACTCAAGTGCAACGAACATGTCCTTAGACTACCACATGGGAGCATAGATCGTTTGTGGGGCCTTGACCATTATCAACTATTAAAAACTAGCATCTCAAAATATTATTGAAGCTTCCTGATATCAAGATACTTGAACAAGTGTCGGTGCATAAATCAGGTCAGGGGGGACACAATGGCCTTAATACCTATTCAACCTTATCAAGCTCGAGCACCATGGACAACACCTAGAAACCATGATATGATCCCTCTCTAGGGAATCCTTAACATCCGAGTTGAATATGGGCACAACTATCAAGTCTTGGGAATCATGGATGGGTGTTTGGTCCATGACCATAATTAAGGGAGGGAAATAAGATCATATATGCCTAAACATTTCTTCTTAATCTCAAGCACCATGTATGAGTCCTTGAACCTCAACATCTAACCTCTCTTGGTTAACAATTTACAATAAGGGTGCAATGGGTGCCAAAAATAGGTTAGTTGTGCACTAGGAATGTGTCTAGAGGTCTATCCAAGCTCACATGAGGATAATAACGGGCCTTGTGCCCAAAATGACACTTGTTAGGCTTAGTCACCATGAACAATGCCTACTAACCACAAAGATTATATGGCTATAGTGTTAATCAAATCCTCGAACAACCACATGAGACCCTTGTATGGTATCTCTAGCCTACCTAAGGGACATGAGTGTCATGATTAAACCACAACACATTCCCTAGATGAGAATCTATCTTGGGCCCACAGCATGAATCATTCCCTAGGCCATGGTTAAGGTTCAATAACATCCAAGCGGGATACAAAAGCCACAGTAGGTTGTGCACTGGAAATGGTCTTTGAGGTATAAACATGGTCAAGGGGGAAATAAGGGTATTAATCCCATATTAAGCCCTAAATGAAGGTCTTCTAGAGCTCTAGCACTATGGTTAGGGGAGGAAAACACCTGAGCCTTAGGCCCTAGACGTAACTTCTTGGGTTCAATTTTCATGAACAAGACCTTCAAAACCACAACATGAACCTTCTCTAGGGGGTGTTTGACATCAAGGTTGGATATGGATGTTAAATTATGATATTTTTCACATAAAGGATGGGTCATAGGGCCTGGATCATTGTCGACGAAGAAAAACAAGTGCCTTGGGATATGTTTAATCTTCTCAGGATCAAGAGCCTTAAACGAGTCCTCATACCAACACATGAGTTGTCTAAGTTGGATATGGGACATGGATAGCATTAATTGTTTTTTGGCATTAAGTGATAGGTCTAGGAGCCTAGACCATCATTGAAAATGAAAACAAGGGCCTTATGTAGGAGAAATAGCATTATAAGCCTCAAGCATTGTGAACGTGGCCTCCAACCACAACACAAGCCCTCTCTATGGGGTCTTTAACCCCCAAGTGGTATTCCATACATCATCAGGTAGTTTTTCACAAAGAGGATGGCCTAATAGGACTATGCCCACGAGAGAGAAATAAGGTCTAATCTTAAACCTTTCCTTATGTCCTAAAATAGGCCTTGATGCTAAAGTTGATGGAGATATTGCAAAGTTATGAACATATGTAATAGGGACTCATGTGAGTTATTAATGCATGCATGTTATTAACAAGTGCAAGTTATTAACACATGTGTGTTGTTAACATGTGTGTTGTTAACCTCGTGGGTGTTCTTATCTCTAATTTCAACCACAATTTTAAATATGATCCATATAGTTATGTTGATGAAACTCTACACACTTGTAGAGATTTGCATGCAAATTATAAATATATGTTTTTTTTAAGGAAAAAATATTTCTTTCTATTTTTTATTGAATTTTATTTGTACATATATCATAATTCTAAAATACATGTGTTTTATTTATAGGTATCTTTTTATTTCCTACCCACATTGATTTACTAATTTTAAAAGTATATATAATTAACATTAAAAAATGCTTAAATAGTGGTGCAAAAGAACCTCTACAAGTGTACAAATTCCTTTAAATAAGTTTTGTCATTTTATCTGTTTCTTAACTTATCATTAGAAGAACATGATTTTTTCTTAGTTATACACATTTTCCATATATGAAAGTTAAATATTCCAAAAACTTATTCAATTTCCTATATTTCATTTTTTTACACCATATTCTAATGAGTGGTACATATACCTCCAATACTTCCTCATTGTAGTTTTTCCAAATTTCCATTGAAACATGAGAGGGAAACATTAACTTGCACCACCAGCTTATCTCTTTATTTAACTAATAATTCTTAAGAATTGTTTTTGTACTCTATCACACAATCTTATCCTGTATTAAGGTGTATAAAACATCTCCAGAGTAGTATACATATATATTCTCTATTTAAAATATAATTCAATATATATATATATATATTTTTAAATAATATATATGTCAATGACTTTGAGCTTCTAGATTGTCCCAAAACTTTCATTGAACATTCAAGTCAATAAAAACCTTTTAAGGAAATCAAATTTACTATAAATGCAAAATACTTTGTTGTTACTCCCAAATCTAGAAGAAGTATTTCTTATACTTTGTTGTTACTCCCAAATCTAGAAGAAGTATTTCTTTACTAACTTAACGTAAAGAGACTCCAATTCTCATGGATAGCTCCAAAATGAAATTATTACTGTGAAGTTGAACTTCAATTTGTAATAAGCAGTTTCAGAACTTGCATTACAAACAGTTTTCTTAGATTACTGAGTGATGGTTTAAGGTGGATTCAAAGACCACAAGTATTAACTTAGTTTCATGAAGGATACAAAAGAATAGTTAATACTGTCGCAAGTCAAAGTTACATCTGTAGAAAACAAAAAAAGTTGCATGAAAATCTCGTGATAAGCAGTAGGAAGGAGTTGAAATATGATTACCAGAATGGCTGTGCGCAGGACATGTGTGAGGGTTATTTAGTAGGGTGGATGGCTGTTGAGCAGCGCATTATGCATGTGGGTTGTGGTTGAGTCGTCAAACTGCCTCCTTTCTCCTGCGACACTTTTTTTTAGAACTTTACTTCAATATATATCCCCTCATTATTATAGGAGATTATAGGAGATCCAGAAGTGATGAGGAAACCCACCAGTTTTTGCATCGTGATAGCTTGCTACTCATCAGTTACTGTGTCATGCCTGATAATCCATACTGCCATTGGATAGGACTGGATTACATGTTGGCTATGAAGGATATATTATTCCATAATGAATTCCCATTTGGAGCTTGTCTTGGGTGTTCTCGGTAAGTTTTAATGGTTTATATTTGAAGTTTTCATAAATTTTGTTGATGTAAGATGATTAGATGGCTAAAATTAGTGTGGGGTGTCAGGAAATGCAACTTCACTGGCGCTCTTCATGTCACCCTTGTAAGTATTTTGGCATCCTGAATCCAAGTTTTTTCTTTTCAGTGCGAGACACACCATGTATTGAATGAGTTTACATGCAGGCCAATATTTTGGAGAGTATACAAGCTAAAGTCCACTCAGGAATTCTCTGGTCTTCCATATGTCTGCACCCTCTTCACATGTGCTATGTGGTTACTATACGGAACGCCATATGTTAAACCCAAAAGTACTCTCATAGTGACAATCAATGGGGCTGGCTTTTTCTTGGAGCTGGTTTATCTCGTGTCATATTTGATATTTACAACCAAAGAAAAGAAGGTAATGACTGTTCAAATTTTAAGGACTGGTCTATACAATATTTTGCCATGACTTTAATTACTTGTGTGATCTCGTCCAGGCAATCATAATTCGATTAACTATGGCAATGAGCTTGGCGTTCGCTATCGTCGTGATAATTACGCTCTTGGTTGTGCATACTCATTCTGTCAGGGAACTCTTAGCAGGCACTGTCTGTGTAATACTCTCCATAGCCATGTATACTTCTCCACTCTCTGTAATGGTATGTCCAGATTGCAGCTTCAAGCCATTATTTATGATCGAGCTCGACTGTATTTGATTGCAATATATTCTAACCAACTTCTGATGTGCAGAGACTGGTCATTCACACCAAAAGCGTGGAATATATGCCTTTTCTGCTTTCACTCTTCAACTTCATCAATGCGATTGTGTGGCTTTGCTATTCTGTTGTCACTCGGGATATCTTCATTGCTGTGGGCTCCCTCATCCCTTCTTGTGTTATATTTCTTTTAGAGGGCGGTCCTGACGTTTCATTTTTGCAGGTGCCAAATGGCATTGGCTGCGTATGTGGAGCTGTGCAGCTGGGCGTCTATGGGCTTTACAGAAAATATCATTTCAAACCTGAAACTTCGGCCACTAAGATTGAAGTCCCTCCAGAAAAGCCCATGGACGCTGGTTACACTGCCATTGTGTTTATTCAGAATATACAAGAGGATGAGGAAGCCATTCCTAAAGTGTCCGGTCCCAAGGATCTCCTCTAATATGGTGGATCATACTGCTGCAGCATATTTTGTCCACCAAAGAGCCTCCTCTAAGATGATGGAGTACTGCATAATTCATTCATACGCAAATATATTTTTCCTTTTTATGGGGAACTCGAAACCTCTTACCTAGTAAAGATGGATACGGAGTCTTAACTAAAACACCAACCAACCTAGGGATTTATGCTTAAAATTTTTAGTTAAAAACATATAAACTGCAATATTGTAATACTTATGCTCTTGAGTTATCAACTATTTTCCTTCCTTGTTTTGAAAAAAAAAAAACATAGTACTTCCTTCCTTCATTGTTTTGAAAAAAGAAAAAACAGGTTACATCTATGGTAAATGGATGAGTAAATTTTACATAATTTTTATGTATTCTATATATTTTATATGAATTTGACTTTTAGATTTGTTAAGTATCATTTATAATCTACATAGTACTAACAAGAAGATAATTTCAAAATTTATATGAGGAATAAGGTGAATAATGATAAAATAACACTTTTCAATAATAAAGAAGGTGAATCACACTAAGATCAAATTTGGTTGATCACACTTTAAGAAAGGTGGAGAATTACTTGGTACGCTTTAGAATTTTATTTATGTGCTCAAAAAGCTTTAAGAGAAAGATTCTTAAATCACAATAGTTTTGAAGAGTTAAAAGGTTACGAAGGCCAATTGTGATCTATAATGTGGGTGTATGCACAAAATTCTAAGAGATAGTGTTTTTCATCTTCAACCATTTTAGTGTCACAAAGATGACAAATCCTTTTGACCCATGACAATTTAGGAATTGTCCAACGCCATGTTTCATTATGGAGCTCATGAGAGTTTGTTCTTATTTTAGCAATGTTGATTTTCTTCTCTATGTTGGTCAAAACAAAGAGATACTTTTGATCTTCTAGTGTGATGTTCTTTATTAGAAAATTAGAAGATTTAGAGAAGAAATAATAGAATATACCCATACTTATTACAGAAATGAGAGATTATAATAGAAATAGGCAATGAAAGAACTAGAATACCACAAAATGTTATACCTTCATTGATGAGAGAAATGTTCACTTGCCTCTTCAAGGGGGAAACCTCCAAATGAGTAGAACTTTGATTACAATATATTTCACAAGACATCTTAGTACATAGATTCTACTTCTTTATATAGTTTTATCTACCTCCTACAAAAAATTTAGTAAGTGGAACCTTCAGTAAGCATTCTTACAATTATTGCTTTCACACTACTACATGGGCCTTATTTACTTGAGATTTCCTCCATACATAGCAACCTATTTATCTACTTAAGGTGGTTAGGGTAGGACCCTAACATGCCTTCCCCTTTAGAAAGAAACATTGTCCTCAAGGATGGAGAAGAGGGAATTGTTGAAGGATCTCTGCTAGTTCTCATGTGGCATTCTCAGGTGGTGTATCCTTCCACTGTATCAAGACCTCCCAAATACTCTGCCTACAGAGATGACACTCTATTTTGTTGAGGACTACCTTGGGCTGCAACCAAATGGAACCTTCTTTATCTAGTTTTGGAAGACTAGTTTGAATACAACAATTAGATCCAACCACTTTCTTTAAGTAGGAGACATGAAATATTTGATGAATTTTAAATTTGCTAGGAAGCTCCAATTTGTAATCCACCAGATCAATATGTTTGGTGACCTTATAGGGATCATAAAACTTAGGAGAAAATTTTTGGTGGTTGTTGTCTTTGAGGGAGGTCTACTTATAAGGATGCAAACGAAGGGACATCTAATCCCATTATTCAAAATAGTGTTTCAATGATGTTGATTAGCCTCATGTTTCATCCTATTTGATCCATTACCCGATTATCCTTGAGAGTGCAGAAAATGTTGGCCCAAGTTGTGAGGGTTTTGTCTACCTTTTGCACCTTAGAGACTAAGAGTAAGTAGGATAGTACTAATGGGGGATTCTTTCCATACAAGATCTCAAAGGGAGTCATTTGAATGACACCATGATAACTTGTATCGTAATACCCCAGTTTGATCCCCATATTAGCAATATATATTTGTGTATACGATGAATGGATGAGGGCCAAGTGATGTAATGTGTAAATATTGTACGCTAATAGTAAAAATACATCACCAATTGTAGATGGAGAAGGACAAAAACATGGGGGGGCTATGATTACATGAGAGAGGAATGAAAGCAAGCTTAGGAGACTCAAGAAATCCAAAGGAAATAATAATATTTTATTATAAGCCTAAGTCACTTATCATGTATTATCCTAAGTTATATAACCTTCGGATTAATTGTCAAGTGAAGAATGTGGGGCTTCTTAAGAAGACAAGTAGCAAATTGGAAACATGAAAATATAATATTTTTCCTTTGGTTATTGAGGTTCTATTTTTCCAACCATTCTAACAAAATCCTTGTAACATAGTTACCAAGTTAATGAGAAATGTGACCTCAAAACGAGAAGTCTAGCCCCAAAAATCCATATATTTTATCAAAACACCAAAATCAACCCTCGAATCAAAAAGTGGTGTACCAATAACACCCCTTTTTGGAGGTTGGTTAAAATTATAAGTTGTTTGAAATCACAACCTTGACAAATAGACAATAGCCTTAAAATTAACGCTTGAATCGAAAAGTGATGCTACAAGTAGCAACAATTTTTTTTTGAGTTAAAATTATGACTTACTTGAAACACGATTTTTTTTTGAGTTAAAATTATGGCTTACTTGAAACAATGGCTTCGACAATGAGTACCATTGAAAACAAACAAACAAAAAAACTCCTAAATCATTACTTGAAAAATTATTTATTATTATTTTTTAATTTATATTAAAAAATAAACATATACAAAAGAAACAATAGTAAAAGCAAGTTAAAAAATATGGAAAAAACAAATTAAAAAAAAAAGAATTCATAACCTAAGATAAAAAATAAAAAAAAATAAAAACTAAAAAGAAAATTAAAAAATTAAAAAATAAAACTCCAAAAAAAATTACCAAGAAAACCCTAAAAAAACCAAATTTAAAAAAAAAATAATTAAAATGTATATTTGTTAGGTTGTTTCACACTTGCGCGTGTCCTTCTCAACGCTGGGGAATTTAGACCCAGGGTTCTTCCATAGTTGACCAAAAAAAAAGCCAAAGCATTGGCATATCAATATTCAGCCAAGGTCGAAGAAGGTCTTACTCGAGACACAATGAGGATCACAAAGACCATCTAGTTTTGTGGCAGGGATGAAGGAATAAACACACACACATGCATCTAGGTTAATATTTGTACCTTCCATACATGACAACTTACTATTATCGTAATGCAAAAAAAATACACACACATATCCAAATAACACGTGAGTGACACATGTGGATCATAATTGTTGAAAATTTATTTTTATTTCCATTCTATTAAGCACATGCATACGTTAAGCAAAACATACTTGAAAACAACAGAGTTTCATGTTCCCTCAGACAATTCCCATAATTACAATACATTGTGCCATGCATGCCCTTTTAGACTTTAGACATATGGAAGAATCACACTTACAATCAGAAGCATTAGAACCTTATAATACTATAGAGTCTTAGAAAGAGCTCTTCAACACTAGACTATAACATCAACTTCATGAATGCAATGAATGAGTAAATCTATTTTTGTTTCCATTGCTTCCTTTTATAGCCTTCTTGGTTCTAGAACTCTTTCTTTGTTGATTATGCTCCACTTTCTCTATTGACTAACAGTCTCACACGCTTTTTCCTCCTACATACATTCCAAATATCCTTTATGGAATTGGGGAAATATTAACTACCTTGCCAACTCATCCTTTGTATACTCCATGTTCCCTCATATTGATGGCAATAATTATTTGGGGAGATTTCCTCGTGATTCCTTTCTTGATTCCGATGCGCGTCTTGTTGATTTATGGTGCGCATTCAAAACTTGGACTGACACACATTTCTTAGTCCTTGGAATTGACACACAATATCAAATCTTGATCTAGCGTGCACTTCTTATCATTTCTCGCACATTAGCTTGGGCGCGCAAAAAACTAGAATGGACACACACAATTTCGTTTGTGCGTGTGTTATATTAAACCAAAAAAATTGGTGACAACAGGCCCCACCACTATTACTTATCTCGTCCTTAATACAACTACCTCATGGAATGACCATCACAACTATATTGAGTAAGAGAAAATCATCATCTATGGTAGACCAAAGTATCAAACCGAGATGTGGTTGCAGCTAGGTTTGAGTAAGAGAAAATCATCTGTCCAGATTGTAGTTGCAACCCAACACAGGTTCTAGAATGAGTCAAGAAGACCCCAAGGTAAGCGATGGATGTGGGTTTGAGTTGGCCATATGCTCAGCCCTTTCCCTTCGTTGGTGTATGTGGTGATGAATGAGGGATCTGTTTAAATTCCACCATTCAGACACTACATTGTTGTATGAGATTAATCTCCCTTAAGAGAGAGCATCATCATCATTTTTCAGGATACTAGAACCTCATCCTTCAACAAATGGGACCATCCATGGCGATAAGAAAACCAACTTTGGGCTTAGAGAGATGGTAGATTGTCACATCTTTGAAACACAGTTCAATGAACTATGAGGAATATGGTGATAGCTTGTTGGAAAATAAAAGGGTGGGCCCTCTACCTAGCAACTAATGAAAAAATGACAACCTTCATGAAAATTGGATTGTTGGTACTTGAGCTATCTGGTCGAACTAGGAATCACATGTGATCTGAAAAGATCTTTTGCATGACTATGGTTGAGTTATTAAGAATGTGTTGATTAACCAATTCGGAATCTTAAAGAAAGAGATCAGTAGTGGTTCATAAAAGGTTTATGCTGCCGGATTGTTGAGCCAAAGGCCATTTTTATGCAGGGAAGCTACTGAGGAGCACAACTTTGCAAGCCATTTCTAGGAGTTCCGATCATCCATTTTTAGTGTCGTTTCTTCTGTTAGGTTCTTAAGATCTGGGAGAACAAGACCATATGAGTTTTGTAACCTTATGGCACTATTGTCATGTACTTATTGAGCTTTGAACAGAAATAAGAAAGCCTCACCCACTGAGACAAAGTCCCGGAGACATAGGTGAGATTGTCGAACTCTGTTATCACATTGGTGTTATGGTTTGTTGTTGTTTTATGTTTCATTTCAGTTCTGTACATGTTTATATGGCTGTCACATTTCTTCTATAAATTATTTCTCTTTCTTTAAGCTTCCTAATTGGTTAATCAACACATTCTTAATAACTCAACCATAGTCGTGTAAAAGAACTTTTCAGATCAACATGTCCCAGAATGTCTGTGAATTTGGGCCATAGCAGGTGACCTGAACAGAGGGTGGGAAAATAGTGGAAAATGGAATGAGAACAAAGGACTTGGGGGAAATAGGGTGTATGGGTGACGGGTAGGGATGAAGAAAAGTGGGACATGGATAATTTCTCCATCGATTGGATGGGAAGAAGTGGGTATATATAGAGTGAAAAATGGTCGAATGGGTGGGCCGATATAAGATGAAAAAATGACCAGAAGAGTGATCGAAGAATAAGTACAGGGTTCGAGTGAACCCCCATAAATGAAAAGATAACGGTTCAGATCCGTCGCACTGGTGATGTGCCTTTTGGAATGTGGCGTTAGCTCTTGTTACATGCCAAGATAAAGGTGAGCTAGCTGAATTTTATTGCTTGACCCTTTAGGATGATGTAGTGACAAGTAGCTCATCCTAGTCCTATGTAAATCCTCTACCAGAGTTGTTACTTTATACTTAGTCCATAACTTCAACCTGAATTGGGAAATCTTGGAAATATGCAAAAATACCATTCCATCCAATCCTCCTTTGTGACTGGAGGGTGCGATATGCTACCAGAAAGGAAAATTATACCAAATATATATTCTCGTATATATTGTACATCCTACTCTAACCCTACTCTAAAAAAAAATCGATATGAGGGTGGGAGCTAAGTGACGGTTGACCCCTGCGGGTCGTAGTACACCTTCAACCTGCTGCCATTAATAAGTCCCTTGAGTAGTTTTCTTTATAATGTAGACAGCTTGGCAGAACCTGCTTCATTGATGTAGACTGATCAGAAAGGACCCAACCAACACATGCGTAGCTTTCTAGGGTGATGTAAATATTTATATCATACAAAAACACTAAAGATCCATACTGGAGTATTTTTTGGCAGATGTTGAAATCTTGTCATGCCTTCTGTCTCTCCTTTTCAACCACCTGTTTGAGTCCCACAATCTTATGGTCCTCCTCTAGCTCCATGATGATGATACATGTGCACATTTGGTGGTAGGCTACTTGGGAGCAATGGAATACTATGATCATTCTCACCACACGAGGGTGGTAGTCATTGGGGAAGTTCAGAGACTGATTGGTGTTTATCCAAAATTAACTGCAAGTCTAAATGAACTGGCTAAGAAGCATCTTCAAAGGCATTAATAGCATGGAATTGTGCAATAATGTCAGAATGACCTTTTTTAGGAGCTTTTCCATACAACGAGGGCTTACTATTTTTGGAGAGTCTACTTTGAGACCTTTGATCATGTAGGAATGCCCATCCTTTTGGAAAATCATGTATAACTTTAGGAAAACCATGGTGATGGGGCCTAACATTATTAAGCATTGAATGCATAAAAAAATATCACAACAACCCATTTTGATGGAGAACGTGTAAGTTTTTAGGGAGAAATCACCCATTTGAAGTTTCACATTTTCACATCAACCACCACATTTCATAGGTTCCTTGTTGGAAATCATAATCTTAAAGTTGTTAACCAAATGGATATATCAGTGTGTTTCTTGGGCAATGCAGTGATGAATGAAATTATGGGTGTTACCATTGTTTATTAAGATGATGATCATTTTATGATTTATATAGCATATCGACCTTAACATTTGAGGATATGAAATATCATTCTGTTAAGAACCAAACATCAATATAGTATATAAAAACCTCAGGAAAAGTACTCAACGCCTTGAAAAAGAGATAATTTCAGATAATAAGCCTCTTTGAGGGGGAAACCCCCTTTTACCCCACTTAAATGTTCAAGTACAAGATGATTCAAAATGAAAATGTCTCCTTGGTATATATAGGAGACTAGGAGGTATAATTACAAATAATGGCCTAAAGCCGACATAAATAAAATAACATTACTAATCTAAATTACCACTAATGACCTAAAGCCGACATAAATAAAATAGCATTACTAATCTAATATGCCCCAATTAAAGGGTAATGAGCCAATATTAGGGCTTAACATGCCCCTCCCCTTGAGACAAGTGTTGTCCACAACGCTTGAGTAACTCTGGATGCTTCTGT
>ML822822.1:46796-89726 GCA_009831015.1 Picea engelmannii
CGGCTGCGAAAACAAATCTTGGATCATTTGATTTGTCCCATCATCTTCTTCCAATATGGGATCATTAACTTGATTTGTCCCATCATCTTCTTCCATGAGATCCTCATTTGCTTGGTCATGATGATGTTCCTCAGCTTGTACAATATCATTTCTACTAATACTTGGTCATGCTCACCATTGAAAAAAATTCAATATTGAATATTGAATGCATACAATCATTTTCTCAAGTAGGTCATCCTCAGGTCAAAAACAAGTTTCCTAAAAAATCAAAAACAAATTTTCTTAAAAAAAAATTACGTATGTTATGTAAACTTGTCATCAAACTCATACGTTATGTAAACTTGTTATCAAACTCATAACACAACACATGTGATGTGTTACAATAAAATTTATTGTATTATATGTATTTGTATCACATGTCTAAGACATGTAAACTTGTTATCAAACTCATAACACATGTGATGTGTTACAATAAAATTTATTATATTGTATGTATTTATATCACATGTCTAAGACTTTTCTAATTATGTATGTGATGTGTTACAATAGAATTTATTTCTAATTATGTATGTGATGTGTTACAATAGAATTTATTATATTGTATGTATTTGTATCACATGTCTAAGACTTTTCTAATTATGTAATATCGTTGGGAGTTCTTTCCTTCCCCTCCACAAGTCTCAACATATTCTACTTCATGATTAAGTTCCACACCCTAAACTTCTACTTCATGATTAAGTTTCACACCCTGAACTTTTATATAAAATAATTTTTTACATTCATGTTTCGATGGTGAGATGTTTAAGAAGAATACATATTTTCCCACTAAATAATTTAAATCTAAGTATTAAACTTGTAATTTAATCATCTACATCAACTTTATACATTTTACCTCCTAAATAATTTTAGAAAATTAGATATAAGTATTAAACTTGTCATTTAAAATGTAGATAAAATAATTGAAAGTTCAATAAGAAAGATGATATTTGATTTAAACTATCATTTTCAAATCATCATAGCAACAATTATTTGTTATTTCCAAATATTTGATATAATTATGTTTTAAGTCATTGGGTGAAACTAAATTGTAAATTCTCAATTATCTTTGGGTTAATAGTTTATTCTCTTTTGCTTAATAGTTTTTTTAGTTAATGAATTGAGCAAATTTAAGTACATCTTTTAAGAGTTCAAAAGGTGGAGTTGCAAGAAACCATTTCAAAGTCAATAAGATGTTTTTAAATTCAAAAATCAATTGTGAAAATTGTCATAAAGACTTTCTGAAATTGAATAAGGAGGTCATTATTTTTCACTATAGACTTTAAGTGAGTTTCATCAAAGTCAAATTATTGTACAACAACACTTTGGAGTGCATGATCGGTAGTGCCCAAGACCCTAAGGTTGGTAATCAGTGAAAGCAAGTGTGGCACAAAAGCTATACAAATATAAGTGAGTGTGACACAAAACAAACAAGTACAAGTGAGAATGACATAATTTATGGTTAGAATCACAAAAACAATTTCAAAAAATTTACCAACTTAATGAGATATGTGACTCCAAAATGAGAACTCTAGCCCTTAAAACCCATATTTGTGCATCAAAAACACCAAAATCAACCACTAAATCAAAAAGTGGTGTTACCAATAGCACATATTTTTTTAATGTTAAAATTACAACAATTTTTAAGCACGGCCTTTAAAACTCATATAATTGCTAACAAAAACCTTAAAATCAACATCTAAATCAAAAAATCGTGTTACCACTAGCAACTTTTTTTTTTTTAAGTTAAACTTATAGCTCATTTGAAATCATATCCTTACCAATTAGTACCATTGCAACAAAAAACTTAAAACCAACCACCAAATTGAAAAGTAGTACTACAAGTAGCACCCCTTTTTTTCCAAAATTAAAATTGAAACATTTTTTAAACCATGTAATAAAAGATCATTAATGTTGTAAACAAATCATAAAATCAACCCTAAAATGGTCACTCCTTTATGGTTAGTTTATCACTCCAAGTGCAAGACAATATATAATGCATGACGATATCACCATATAATTTAAAAAGTTCAACATTACTCCAAATAATTTTTTACTTTTAATAAAAATCCCAATAAAATTTGCATTGAATGAAACATAAATTATTTCTTTAAAGTATTGTTGCATTGTCTATATTCATAACAAATGAGCTAAGAAATTTTGTTATATGCTTCATAATGAAAACATATAATCCAACAAACATATAAATGATTCATAATTTCTTGTAAGATCATATCTAAGTTAAATCATCCTTTAGAGTTACCATATAGACATCATATTGATAAAAAAAATACATAAAATGTTTCATACAATTATTCAAACCGACTCACAAATTTTGGTACACTATCAGATTCTACATTATATTCAAATGAATGATTGGAAGAATATGTAGATGACCCATACTCTTCTCTATTATCAATGAGCACACCATCTGAGACTACATGTCTACCTAACATTTTAGATATTAGAATCCTTCTATATTTATGACTAAGTTCACTAGACTCCCATCTTGCAATTATTTCTTCGCAGCAACTTCTTGACAATCTATGTGGTCCTAGAGTGAAGAGTTCATCTCTTCATCAAATGGAAGTCGTAAACAATTATGTCAACATCCTCTAATTTTAAGAGGTCTGTGCAATGACGATTTATATTTTGACCCTTTCTTTTTCTCTTTTTGTTGTTATATTTCTCAACTACCATCTCTAGCTTGTGTATCTATTGCATATCAATGTACTTCAACTGCTATAACATTTTCATTTTTGTTATTGACCTTTATAATCTTTGTGATCCAGAATGTATAACCATGTGGATCTTCAGTTGATTATGCTTTAATCATGCAACCATCTTTAATATCCTACATTGAACCCCTATAAAGGTATTCCATGGCTTCACATTGTGCACATGATCTTATAGAACCAATATACATTTCTCTTTCCTCTACTTGTGAAGACTCAATAACACCTTGAGATTCTTGTTCTTCAACAATATTTTTTACCTCGTATTCACTTGGCATACTTTGTGGTCAACTAAATGAAGTCTTCAAAAATGTATCTCCATTTATTGAGATTGAAATTATGTCACTTTTACCATTGAAAGAAGACTCCCACCAAATAGAATAAGTAACATCAAAGTGCTCATGTGTATTTTTAATAGACAATTTGATTTCTTCCAAGTGTTTTTTTTTTCATTTTTTATCGTTGAAAAAAACAAAATTAAACAAGTGTTGCATGGAAGCATAGTCCCTGCCGGGTTGGAATGGGAATAAATGCACAGGTATGGGGGGACCATGGGAGAATGAGAAGCCCGAAGTACCAGAGACAAGTGGAAGTTATTGTGGATACATGGAAAGTAGCAGGCAGAACATATGGTATCCGTGCAGAAAATGACATGTGGCACTATGCGACACACCAACCATAAGATGTCAGGATGCTACATGACTCCGAGAGAATGTCACTCAGGGATTTTTCCTTCCAAAACAAACATAGTTCCCCTAAAGCTCGGAGCCCCGAAGAGTCGGACTCCTGAATTCCCGAATTATTTAATGATAATATTATATTAATATCGCATCAACAAGTAATTAGCGAGAAAGTCACTTTGTGAGAAATGTGTTCCATCGCTAAGTATGGTCAAGGGAGTTCAAAATTGAAAGGTCGGTAAAAATTTAGTAGGGATGCTAAAGTGCCAGGGTTGCCCAGATGCCAGAGTGGAAATTGATCGACGGCTCACAGTCATTTCGGAAAGAGAAGGTGCCTGAGCATTAATCTCCTAGAGAAATTCTGGCATTGAAACCATTTAGTTTTTGAAAGTATTCTCATTCTAAATATACTGCGTTTTGTATAATCCATCTTGCCTTTATTTTCTTTATAAGATTCTATAATTTTTCCTATTACCAGTAGTATATCAGATAGCTACTAAAAAACACATATATCCACATCACGTGTAACTTGATATATTGTTGGATTCTGACTTGCCATGTTCTAAATTTATGTTCCTACCTTGTAGGTTTTATGTCTTTAATGTATTTATGAAATTCATTTAGATTTCCATAGTCACTTTTTTTAATTTTTCCCATGGACAAAGTAAGCAACATTCTATTAAATAGATCATCCGGCTTGTCTGTCTCTATATTTGTTAGGATAAATAAAGTTAAATGTGGTGACAAAGAAAAAAATATAATTTTTTTGAAAATGTGTCCAGTGTCAAAGATTCTTTGATCTTCTTGTGTGACCTCTGTGTTTGCTAGTTTTTTATATATATTAACACACACCTAACATGATTGTTTATTTTTACGAGTTTTCATCTCATTGAATTTAATTTAAATTGTGTGAAAAGAAGGTGTCGAGACATAGGAACATTCTCTTTTCCTAAAACTTTTGTTCGCGAACAGCAAGCCCACTTTGCATAGGTTGGTATGCAATTTCTCTCCAGGAAGAGGGAATCTTTGTAACATGCCCATCCAACTGAAATATTTGTAAGAACATAAATATTTGTAAGATGCCTATGACAGTTAAGTATAGTACCAACTGGTATATTTGTAACATTTCTATCCAGTTGATTGTTTTTCTGGCAATGATAAAAAAAAATTGAAGGTTTATATTTTTGTGGATATTCTTGCAGATGTATTTACAAGTCTGTTGACCCTTAAATATGTTAGGACCAAAATGACAACCTAACGAGGATGTCAATCCTATTGTGTTTATATAAATGTGGTACTCCTCTTTAAGTTTTTCCTGGGGCATGTATAGTTCAAATGTGGAACTTAGATAATTTCCGTCGTAATGACTTAAAGCAATACAAAACGATAGAAAATGTTTTTTTTGTTTTTTGAAATAAAGGTTCATGGAAAATAGGACCAGGAATCACACACATAAAACATTCAAATTAAATAAATAAAAAAATCTTGACATCCAGCATAGTTCAAGATAAAAATTTATGAGCACATAAAAATAAAAGAAGATGACCGACATGCATAAAGAGAACTAACTTTGCATTCTGAAAACAGGGTTACAAGGCACCGTCGAGATTGTTCACGAAGTAGTTTTTTTTGAAATTTATAAAAAAAAAATGTTTGTTACATATTCCTCGAAATTTAAATGTGTTTGTCGTATAGAATGGGATTGGGGCTCCCTCAGACCATAAAATAAATAAGTACAAGAAATAGGATTGTAGAAAGAAGAAGTGGGCAACGATAAAGAGAAAGACCCGAAAAGAAGAAATTGGAAGTTATCAGTCTTTGGTTAGACATTTCTATTTAAAGAGGTGAAATAACTGGATTGATAAAGAAAGAAGGATGTGATCAATATAGACTTACTATGATGGTATCTCTCTCCACCTTTGCTATTTTCTTGTTGATGCATTTTTATTACTCTCGTCAACAGTTGTTGGAATCGTGCCAAACGCTTGTTGCCCTTCGTCGATGAGCTTGTTGATCGCCCTTTGGGGCCATTCTTAAATGTAGCTTCTCATGGAGGCCATGTTGATCTCATGCCATATTTTTATGTTGAAAAGATCAATTTCTAATTCCCTTAGATCGATAGAAAGATTACGAAGAGCCTGTTCAATTTATTCATTTTGTAACGAATAGTCCACTAGTGAGTTTCCATGTCATCTTCACCATATTCAAGGATGTCGTAAAAATTTTCTAAAGACAACCCTTTAAAAATATCAACTTGTTCATCGAAGGCTTGCTTGGTTAAGGATAAGGAGTTGAGGATTAAGTTGGGGTCTTGGACCTCGTTGGTACTTCCGGCTAAGTCTATTTCGGTCGTCTTTCTGAATAATTCTTCTTTCTTTGATATGGCTTGTTCACATGATTGGATAATGAGATGTAGGTTCTTAACTTTCTCTTTCCAGCATGCATTTAATTGTTTGATCTGGTTTGGGGAGGGGATATCTTCTTAACTTCTTCTCATATCTATCATGTTGGTGAAATTGATGTCAAAAGGGAGGACCATGTCTAGATAGAAACTTTCTTCATTTTTTAAATCCACCTACAAATGTTCCTGCAAGGCATGTGCCCTCGCTCCAAAGTGATCCAGAATCAGATCTAGGAGGCTTCCCAGGTCCACAAAAGGCTCAAAAATGAAATTTCTCGGAATCGAATGAAACCAATTCCATTGCGACAGGCTTGTCACACTAATTCCCGCCATATATTTACTTTCTCAAACAAACACCGTATGAGAGAGTTATCGCACTCTGACCATTTTCCCAAACAGCTAAAAAGTCAACAGGTCAAACTGACAAAAAATCCATGCTAACATCAGCATGACATCACCAAAGCTATTTAATGATGGTGATGTGGCAGAGGCAGGTGATGACAAGTGGCGACCTGTGACTGGGCAGATGTTGCAGACTTGGACCAATAGAGTTCCAACACGTGGCATGTGAATTGTCAAATTTGGTGGTGCCACATGGCCCAGGCATGGGTAGCCACATGGCACCCAGTCATCAAACGATGTGGCAAGTTTCAAAAATTTTGGGGGTCCGTGGGTTTTGAACACACGACCTATGGACAAGCCCAATGTCTTGAGAAATGGTCCAACACCAATGCACCCACATGTTTCTTGTTATAGTAAACACATTTAAATGTTTAAATATTGCAATATATGTGCATGGAGGGTAGAAAGGGGTTGGGGCTAAGCCCCAGCCCATAGTTTCATTGTTTTCATGTAACCACTGGGGCGTCATTCCTATTAACCACTAGCACAGAGTTAGCAACAGCCCCCGAATTTCGGGCATATCCCAGAAAACCTGGGGCTATAACTGAAAACTGGGTGCTTGGTTAAGGGCGCAGTCGTATTGTTATTTGCCACATGACCACGGTTTTCAGAGAAGAGGCCAGCGCGCAGCCATTTGGGCTAGCGCTTGGCCATATTTAGTTTCCATATGATCGAAATAAGGGTGCGCGCTCGAGTCAAGGGGGATAAAGCCCAAATATAAACATAAAGTGGGTTTTTTTAATATGTTTAGTGGATTTTATTGATTTTTAAGCCTGTAATAGTGGATTTTGGCCATTATTGGGAGATATTTGGCTTTTTTGAGCCTAGATTTTGGGAGGAAGTTGGGGAACGATAACCATTTCAGATCTATAAAAACCAGGCCTATTTGAGGCCATGAGAGGATAGTTAGAGCAGAGTTATGCTAAATAAAAGCAAAGCCAAAGCCATTTTTATGCAGGGAAGTTGTTGAGGAGGAGACCTTTGTGGGCCATTTCTAGGAGCTACACTCAGTCTTTTTCAGTGTCGTCAGTTGTATTGGATTTATGAGGTTGAGAAGAACATAGTGAGACCAGTATGAGATCCATTTGATGTACTTTTTCTATACTTTGAAAGCATTGAATAATTAATAAAGAAGCCTCCCCCATTGAGACAAAGGCCCGGAGACATAGGCAACCTTGTTGAACTTTGTTATCACTTCTCTTGTTATGGTTTGTTGTTCTTATTGTTAAATGTGTCCGAGCACTATCCTTCCCCTCTACTTATTACAATAGTAATTAATTGATATAAATCTTTATTTTTAAATGTGTTCAAGCACTATCCTTCCCAAGGTAACTCACCACTAAGCTCATCCAATGTTGGGTTAGCCACCTTCTTAATAAGATTCAAACTAATCATAAAAATTTCAAAACATCTATGTTTTCACTCCATTGATGATTAACAACATAATATATATGTCATCAACATTATGGCTAACTACTCCATCCAAATTGATCCATACATGTTAAATAATTTTCATATAAAAAGTGACATGTTCACCATTGAAAAAAAATTCAATATTGAATGAATATTGAATGCATACAATCATTTTCTCAAGTAGGTCATCCTCAGGTAAAAACAAGTTTCCTAAAAAATCAAAAACAAATTTAAAAAAAAAAAAAAATTACATATGTTATGTAAACTTGTCATCAAACTCATAACACAACACATGTGATGTGTTACAATAGAATTTATTATATTGTATGTATGTAAACTTGTCATCAAACTCATAACACAACACAGGTGATGTGTTTCAATAGAATTTATTATATTGTATGTATTTGTATCAGATGTCTAAGACATGTAAACTTGTTATATAATCTGTTACAATAAAATTTAGTATATTGTATGTATTTATATCACATGTCTAAGACTTTTCTAATTATGTATGTGATGTGTTACAATGGAATTTATTATATTGTATGTATTTGTATCGCATGTTTAAGACTTTTCTAATTATGTAGTATTATTGGGAGTTATTTCCTTCCCCTTCAAAAATCTCAACATATTCTACTTCATAATTAAGTTCCACACCCTAAACTTCTACTTCATGATTAAGTTTCACACCCTGAACTTTTATATAAAATAATTTTTTTAATTTTTTACATTCATGTTTGGATGGTGAGATGTTTAAGAAGAATAATTTTTTTTCCCATTAAATAGTTAAATAGTTTAGATCTAAGTATTAAACTTGTAATTTAATAATCTACATCAACTTTATACATTTTGCCTCCTAAATAATTTTAGAAATTTAGATATAAGTATTAAAATTGTCATTTAAAATGTAGATAAAATAATTAAAATAATTGAAAGTTCAATAAGGAAGATTATATTTTATTTAAAGTATCATTTTCAAATCATCATATCAACAATTATTTGCTATTTCCAAATATTTGACACAATTATGTTTTAAGTTATTGGGTGAAACTAAATTTGGGTAAAACTAAAGTGTAAATTCTCCATTCTCTTTGGGTTCATAGTTTTTTTAGTCAATGAATTGAGTAAATTTAAGTACATCTTTTAAGAGTTCAAAAGGTGGAGTTGCAAGAAACCATTTCAAAGTCAATAAGATGATTTTAAATTCAAAAATCAATTGTGAAAATTGTCATAAAGACTTTCTGAAATTGAATAAGGAGGCCATTATTTTTCAATGTAGACTTTAAGTGAGTTTCATTAAAGTCAAATTATTGTACAACAACACTAATTTTTATGATGCTCCAACATTTTTGGTAGAAGTGAGATGAAAACCCATCTCGTCCTAGTTCTTTATTAGGTTCCATTTGTTTGAGTGCCTCCCAATTTTTTTCCTATGATACCATCTTATTTAGATTGTTGTTTTCCTTTGATTGATTAAGATAGGAATGTTTTCTAACATTCTTTCAAAAGCATCTAATTTTGTTCCATGATCTTCTTGATAAAGCTTCTCAAAGTGCCTCTTGGTTTCCTGCTTGATTTGATCTTGTCTAGATACATGATGTCCTTTTTCATATTTGATTTCTTTGACTCTATTTCACCAAATCCAAGCTTTGTCTTGATTATGAAATAATTTTGTGTTCATATCCCCAACTTTGAGCCATAAACTTTTGGATTTGAGTATCCAGGCTTCTTCTTCCAATCTCATAAAATTTTGGTGTTTTTGGAAGATGTGTTTGTATTTCTGTAAAATATCCATGGTGATAGGGTCTGATTCCATTCTTACCTACATTTTTCCCATTTCCTCCCTTATGGATTCCTTCTCAACATCCTTTTCCTTTTGTTATTTTTTTATCCATTCCTTTAGGAATGCTTTTGTATTTCATATTTTTTTTTCCCAAATATCAGAGGGATTTCCTTGAACCGAGACATTTCAACATCCCTTGATAACAAAGAGGAAATTGTGATCCTGAAACGATATGGGGTTAAATATGTAACATACCCGACCCCTAAGTACCCTTTCTAGGGATGGGGAATCATAACTTTACTTAATTTAACCATCTTGAATCCTTGGTCCAAGGTCTTCATCCGCTTCTTCTCACCCGTAGCTTTCTAACGAATGCTACCAGGCTCAAATACGAGCTCTAGATTACAAGCTATGACCTCCCAAAGCTCTTCAGTTTTCATTAGTCAAGGGCCACATGGCACCCACATGGGTCCATCTCATTCATACCATCTCCAAATTCTTACATCCATGGTGGAAGTCCATCCACTGTCCAATCCAATAGCGAGACTCAATCCTCATTGAACACGTAAGCTAGAGGGGAGTTTGGTGTTCTGCACTTCGGCGTTGAACACCTCTTTTCCTTTGTGCATGAAAATCCTCTGAAGTCCCAAAATCTCAAACTCCCGAAGGAGCACTAGATATCGCCACATGGCTCTGACATTTAGGCCTTTCAGCTTATCTAAAAAACTGCACCCCAAACCTCTGAAGTCCTGAATTCCCGGACTCCCGAAGGGTCCACCCTTGCACGTGGTGGAATATTAAACGTAGAGGTAAGGACAGGTGGGTCCTAAGTACTCCACCCGCCATATGGACCAAGGGAACTTGTGCTAGGGGGGTGACACACTGCAAGGCAGAGATGGAACATGGCCCCGTCAGTGGGTGACACATGTCACGTTATAATGGGCACATAGGGTCTATGAATCGTACAAATCAAGATGACACGTGGAACGTCACTCATGGGTCCACGTCAATCTGGGTGACATCATTGTGCCATGTCACTCCAGACTAATAGCCTTCCATCGTTCTTAGATCTCACGGTCAAGATGTGTCCTCATAGGCCCATCAATCTACGGCCTCTGTTATTTTGTAACTTCGACGTTCAAAGTTTTTGGCGCTATAGTAGCTCCTTTCTCCTGAAGTGGGACTTCACTAAAGTGGTGTACGTGATTCCCTCCACTGGTTGATTGCATGGTTAAGAAGGGTTCTCAACGGACTCCCCAAATCCACGACTCACATCAATTCATGACAACGACGTTCGAGCCCTTTGGTTCTTTGACACCTTTGTTCTCTCAAAGTAGTCAACGTCGGACTGACCTCAGTGTGGATCTAACGGACAGGGAGACTCCTGATTTCCCTCAGATCTGCGGCTCACATTACTTCTGATCGGTAAGTGGGTCATAGTTTAGCGGTTGGACAATTCCATCTATTACGGTTAGGGACACCACCACATGTTGTTCGATCTCGTGGGTAACCATAGCAATAAGTTACCTTCGGCCATTTTGAAAGTGGTAAGGTCATGACACCTCGGAGCTCCAAGCTCCCGGAGTCCCGAAGCTAGAAAGGATTAGCTCCTTTCGGCCTAGCGCAGGGTTCCCAAACCTTGGTCATATGGGTCCTCCAAAAATTATGGTGGGCCATGTTGGAACAAATGTCGAAAATTTCTCAAATCGGTGTCTTTCTCAAAAATTTATGTTAGTTACACCACTTAGTTTCAGAACCTTGTTGCCTGACGTAAGCTTGTGTAACCATTAATCCCTTGCATCATTCAGCGCAGCCTTTCTGCCGCAGTAAAAACT
This sequence comes from Picea engelmannii, assembly GCA_009831015.1. Taxonomy (NCBI): domain Eukaryota; kingdom Viridiplantae; phylum Streptophyta; class Pinopsida; order Pinales; family Pinaceae; genus Picea; species Picea engelmannii. The sequence continues at coordinate 58,082 of ML822822.1, forward strand.
CTAAATCTATCGCCATTTTTGTTGAATTTTTCTACCATCAAGATATAAAAGCTTTAAAAAGTTCCCCAAGGTCTCCCGTTTTGGTCCTACTTCGCATTCCTTCATTGTGAAGAGTTTCAGTTATACAATCAAACTATAAATTTTGCCCTTTCCATATATTATTTTATATGATTTTAAAATTAATATTTTATTTTGAAGTTTGGAAAAAATATATTTTAAGCCAAGCCCTTTGCCTTGATTCCACTATCCTTCACATCCCGATCTCCAACTATCCACCGTAAAGATACATGCCAAGTCACAAGACATGCACACAAGACTTCAAGGAGAGGTTTTCACATGGGGATCAAAGAAACACACCAATTGTTCGAGCGTTAAGTCACATGAAGAAAGACTCGCGAGGAGACCCGAAAGAGGTGTGCCACATGCCCATAAATCACAAGAATGGTATTAAATGTAAATCCGGGCTCTATTTTGAGGATTTTGATGACATAGGGTTTTAAATAACCACTTCTCCATTTCCCCGAAATCGGGACCCTAGTCATATGCAAAAAACTACCTTGGGAAACAACAATTTTTCTCAGCCTTGGAAAGGCCATTTTCCACATTCTAATAGTCAATCGACATATAAACATCCTAAGATTTCTAGTGGTGTCTTCCTATTTTCATTTGGATCTTGGTAATATGGTCAAAATTCCCCCACAATATGAGGTTCGTTTTCAGAAATGTGGCGTTTTTTACTATGCTGAGTCATCATTTTCAAATGATGATTTTGAGAGACTCTCCGATCATTTTGAGAAATGGTCGGAGTATTTTGTGCCTAACACATCATAGATAAATAGCCTCTCTCAGTTTTCATACAGGTGTCACATATTGGTAGAATCGAATCCATCTCTGAGCCCTAATTTTTGGATCTCATATTTTCTTGTTTTGGCACATGTTTGTAAAATGCAGATCTGGGGAAAATGAAAATGGATCTCAGGGAAATAAGAGAGGTTTTTTCTCATAAAAAATAGATGCAAAAAATCCTCTTTAATTTTATACACAGATGTCGTGATTCAAGAGATACAGAACCATAATTGCAGCCCCGGGTTTTAGAAGTTTGGCCCATTTTCTATGGCAAAATGTTTCAAGAATTGATTGTAATTGTTGTTATCTTTTAGATTTGGGAGGATTTTAGACCTCAAGACCTATATGAGGCATCTTTGTAACATTTTAAAAGGGGTGGGAACAGCTCGAGAGCCTTTTGGAGGCTAGGTTTGTAATGCATTTTCTTTCAGCAGATATAGAACAGAATGTTAGGAGATTCTATACCTTGCCACTCTGTAATTTTGTTTTTCCTGTATTTTTTTCTCTGGTTTACATTCAATATTTTTTCCTTATTTTACATATTAAACTTGTAATGGATCCAATTCAGTAACACCTCTGTTGTAGTCATTTATCGGGCAGCCTATTAGGTTAAGCTTTTCCTCTGTTTATGTTGTGAGAAAAACAAGACCTGTAACTTGACTGTTTCTGCCTAGATTACAAGTTATATATATACATGTTTGTCTTTCGAAGTTATTTTTCATTCCTCTATTGAAATGAATATTAGACTTATCGGAATTAGATACCTAATTCTTTGTTTCAGTCTCCTTTATCCCCTATCTTCTATCCATCTTCCTTATTTCAATTAAATTAGGCAAACGAGGACATGCCTCTTCATTTCTGATCTATAAGCTATTGAAAGGCCTGTTTCAGACCTGGTTCTAGAAGCCTCATATGACTGATCAATCTAAAAATTATATTTTCATTTAAAATGTGCTAAGGCTTGGCTCCATTATAGCCTAGAGTCAACTCTCGCGACAACAGGCTACATGCTTAACTCTTAGTCGTGAATTGGTTAAGGTCGTGGGCATGAGCCCTCGGTCACACAGGTGAAGGGTCTGAAGGAGACGACCTTCCTCCACATAGTTTGAACTTGGTATTCCCCCGAAGGTAAATTCAAGAGGTCAGAAGAGCTTAAGCATTTCAGTTAACCCTATCCGGACTCTCTTGCAGGCCCACATTCTAGAACCCTATAGCGGCTAAGATGAGGTAACCAGAAGACCATTCAAAAGCATGGAATTCAAAAAAAGACAATGAACATTTCTACCTTAATCATTCAATATATAATTTAGTCATAGACATGTATATTCAATCATCATTTCCATTCTAGCACAGAGAGTATGAAAATACTTATCAGAAACCAGAATCGTGAAGTGACTGTTGAAAGGGGTGCCTGACAGCCTGTTTCCACCCAGTCGTAAGCACAACCACTCCTAAATGGATTTACCACTGGCCACCCCATAGCTAGACCATGATGCTTTGAGAGAGACTCTTTCTTCTTGCTCAATGAAAGTCAAGGATGAAGGTTACTCCTCCTCCCACAAGAACTTAGCAAACGGTTTCCTTTGTACCAAGCAAGGGGGTATGCAACGAGTACTTCCACAGTCACTCATCAGCCTTGTTTATCAGCTTGGACTCAAAAACACTTCCAGTAGCTTCTTATGCAAAAAAAACTCTTGTTTCTCAGTTATCCCTCAAACCAAAGAGTTGCAAGCACTCTTTTCTCTTCCAGATATTGGTCTCTCCATTCTCGTTCCTCGCAGATCTTCCTCTGCCCATCAAAATAATTCCTTTCTTTCCTTCCTCAGCACGATTGTGTTGGTATGAATCCCTAGCTCATGTTCAGGTCTGGAAGCCTTGTAGATGGGTACTCTTCCCCATCTCCTAATTAACTCTTGAGGAGGGATTTTTTAACTACCATCCTAACCGGTAATTCATTTTTGGGTTAGAGCATTGTTCTGGGTCTGAGCAATTAAATCCAGTAAGGTATTCGTTTGGTGGGGGCCATATCAACCATTTCTAGTTCCCCTCACCATCTCTCTCATGGAATCATGGTCCATCTTGGAAACCCCCTCCTCAACAGTTATGCAACATTATCCATTTCATTCAATAACAAAAAATACATATATATTTACATTACCTTTTATAATAAAAAGTTTCATCAACCCCAATGTCCACACATATTCAGTGTGTCCATAGTCTATAGGGAAGTTGTAGTTATATTTACAAGCTGGGGGGAACAAGGGTATTAAAATTGATCCAGGTGGATATTGGTGGTCACCTGTCTTTTCCAACTAGCTCAAAATAGTTTTCTGGCAATTTTGGCAATTTACTATTTTTAGTAGTTTTTTGGATACTGAAACTTCCGGAGCCATTTTGAGACCCTAAACGATGTTTTTTGGGAAAACAGGGGAAATTATGCAATTTCCTTCAATATTTCCCCCAAAATGAATCTCCTCGATGATACCTTTCCAATGGGCTATCATGCGCCTAAAATAGAGATCGTATGCAAAAGTTACGACCCCGAGAAGTTGATGTACTAACTTACCCAAACGGGACCCACATGACTTTTGGCGCTTCATCTCCTAGGGTTAGGTTTTTGGATGTCTATGGTTTTTGACATTCTTGTTTACTGTAAAAATGCCTTCAGAGCCTCATTGTAATCATCTTCTTGCGAATCAGCGCATTCGTCGCATCTCTTCTCAGAGATAAGCCCCCACCATTCCAGCAATCTTGTTTCCGCTGCATTTTACAGTTTCAGGTTATTTGCTTATTGAATAGAAAACTAGTTTTATTGTATCTTTTTTATTTTGTGTTAAGCACCTGTTAATAATCTATAGTCATTTTGTTATTCTCATAAAATCCAGATCATTGGTATCAAAGTGGTCTGCTCCTTGTCATCTTAATTCATGTCCCCAATGAGGTCAGAGTACAAAGAGTTGGGTCTCGATCTTGTTTCTCTTGAGGACAAAAGCTCTCGCACGTCCAAGCGAATTCTCATGGCAGGAGAAAAGAAAGATGACGAGATGGGAGATCCTTTCAAATTTTTGATTGAGGAATCCCTCACGCAACAGAGGAACGAGATGATGGATAGTTTCACACAAATCCTTCCGCGGCTACCAACAGGAGACGCATCTTCTTTGAGCGGAGATGTCGCCCCCTTCAAGGTACAATTAAACTTCAATATTCCTATATTTGAAGATCATATAGATGCAGATGTTGTAGACAAGTGGTTGAATATACTAGAAGGGTATTATTCTATCCATAACTTTTCTAATATAGAAAATATTACTTTTGCGCTCCTCAAATCCGTTCCCCATGTCAAAGATTGGTGGGAAACTTTCTGTGCAAAAAAGGAAACAGAGGAACCCTCATTATTTACAGTCACGGCCACCTGGGAATACTTCAGGGATGTTATTAAGGAACAATACTACCCTGTCGGAAGTTATGACGACTTGTATACCAAATGGACCACACTGTGGCAAGAAAGAGACCAAGCAGTGCCAGATTTCACAAATATCTTCCATACCTTGCACACCAAGCCGGGTATCAAAGATTCAGAGTGACATCTCGTGCTCAAGTATCACGGTGATCTACACAGATACATCCATACCAAAATGGAATTTATGTACATCTCATCCTTGGGCGCGGCCTACCGATATGTCGTCAAAATCGAGCAGAAGCTCAAACAAAAGACGCGGCAATTTGGGCCTGGGAACCCCTCACAAAGAAATCCAGGAAAGGGAGGACCCAACCCACAGAACAAAGGATAGAGAAAAGATGGACAGTATCAAGAAAACTAGTCCAAGCCACAAGAAAATAAGGACACTGGAAAGACAAAGAAAGATACCAGGAAGTGGTGCGACTTCCATAAGAGCCCTTGGCATAACACTGTTGACTGTCACTCAAAGAAGTCGTTGGTGGCCAAATTGAAAGCCTCTGAGTCAGATGTGGGTTCTGACTCTGAGCCAGAACCAGAAAGGGGAATATGGATCATTGGCATGGAACCCAGTGCCACTATTGCTACCACCAAGCTCCAGCTTGATGAACCAGACGAGCCAAACGAAGGAGAGTGCATCTTCCATTCACAAATGTGGATAAAAGGCACCCCATTGCACTTCATCATTGATAGTGATATCCATAAGAACCTCATATCAGCAGAGGTCATCAAGCAGCTAGCCCTGCCGACAACGACGAACTCACAACCCTACACCATTGGATGGCTCCGCCAAGGAAGCAATCTTCACATCAGCCAACAATGTCGACTGTTATACGGCATAAATCCCTTCAAAGACGAGGTATTATGTGATTTTTCTCCTCTCTAAGTTTCTAATGTTCTTTTGGGCCAACCTTATTTATGGAAACGTCATGTTTTATATGAGTCTAGCCTTCATAGTGTTATTATTACTTTGAACATGAAATTGTACAGGATACCCGAGGCAGTTCCACCTAGTGTTATTTCCTTGATCTCTACTAAGCAATGTAGGAAGGTCATCTCTTAGATGAGGAAGTTTGTCTTCTTTGTGATTCTCTCTCAGAATAAGTGAAAGATCATAGCCACATCCAGGGTCTCTATGACCAACCTCTCCACGTAGTAGAAGCAAGTAGATAAGGTCGTGGAAGAATACTCAGATATCTTCTCCTCACCTACCAGCGTACCTTTGCACTACTAGGTCAAGCACCCCATCGATTTGACCCCCGATGCATCGCTTCCCAATGGTTCATTCTATCACCGCTCTATGTTAGAGAATGAGGAGATCAAGTGACAGATCCAAGAACTTCTCCACATGGGGCACATCCATCCCATCTCATCACCTTGCGGAAGCCCAATCCTGCTAGTACAAAAGAAATATGGAACCTGGCGACTCTGCATTGATTATCGGGCTCTGAATAAAATCACAATCAGAAACCAGTACTCGATTCCCCGAATCGACGACCTCCTTGATGAACTCACGAGGGACAAATAATTCAGTAAGATTGATCTGAAGTCTGGATACCACCATGTCCCAATAGAATAGACCGATGTATGGAAGACCACCTTCAAATCAAAGGAATGCCTTTTTGAATGGTTATTCATGCCCTCTAGTTTGACAAATGCTCCAGCCACTTTCATGAGGATGATGGATGATATCATGTGACCATTCACCAAGACGTTTGTAGTGGTGTATCTGGATGACATTCTCATTTATAGCAAGACTTGGGTCGAACACTTGCAACATATTCACTAGGTTCTACACACCCTGCGGCAGCACAAGCTATACGCCAACTTGGAAAAATGCGCCTTCGGCATGGACATGGTCCATTACCTAGGCTACATTGTTGATCAGCATAGCGTACATGTGGATCCAGCCAAGATCCAAGTCATCCGTGACGGGCCATCCCCAACCACACTCACTGAGCTTCGGAGCTTCTTGGGCCTTGTCAATTTCTACCACAGGTTCATGTTGGGATTCTCCCATATTGCATGGGCCCTCATCCAAATAACCAGGGGTGGTGGTAAGGTGAAATTTGTGTGGGGTCAGTCCCAACAACAAGTGTTTGATGATTTGAAGCAGTGCTTGTTCTCATCCCTAATACTTTCACTACCAAACCTGCAGCAACCCTTTGAGATTGAGACATATGCTTCAGACTATGTTGTGGTCGTCGTTCTCACTCAGCACGGCCACCTCGTGGCCTATCATAGTGATACACTATCAGATGTTGTTTGTAAGTACCCTACTTACGACAAATAAATGTACTCCATTGTGAAAGCCTACCGCCAATGGAGACATTACATTCTTGGGAAGGAGACAGTCATCCATACTAATCATAAGCCACTGTAGTTCATGCAGACACAAGGAAAATTGTAGAATGACTGCCATCAAAAATGGTCCACATACTTGTAGTAATTCCACCTCAACATCAAGTATAAAATAGGAAGCACCAATCAAATCATTGATTGCCTCATCATACTGCCATTTGCGGCACTCACCAGGGTGCTAGACTCTTGCGGCCATGAGAACTCTGGAAGGCCCCAACTCTATGAGACAGACCCGGACTTCGCCACCACCTACCAAATGTTAGGTGCAAACGTAGTTGTCGATAATTTCCATCTTTAGGATGGGTTGTTGTGTCATCTAGGCCATATATCTATTCCATCAAGTGAGCGATCGAAGATGATCTACGAATCCCACTACAGTCGGGTGGCAGGACACTTCGGCGTCGAAACGACAGTGGCGATGCTACAGAAACATTTATACTGGTTGAAACTTCGACAGGAGGTCAGCAAGTATATCAAGTCCTGCACTGCATGTGCCATTTCCAAACTGACCACTAAGAAACAGGGCATGTACACCCCTCTTACTACTCTTGACAGGCCATGGGAATCCATCTCAATGAACTACATGTCGGGCCTCCCATCCACCAAGCGGGGAAATGGCTGTGTTTTTTTTGTTGTTGATCTCTTTTCTAAGATGTCGATTCTGGTTGCCTGCAAGAAGAGAATCACAACAAAGGCCACTGCCAAGATATTCTTTGAACGAGTCTGGGTACATTTTGGAATCCCAAAAACCATTGTCTCATATCGGGACAGTTGATTTCTCAGCACATTCTGGTCGAGACTCTGGTCACTACTGGACACCAAGCTCACCAAATTCACATCCTTCCACCCCTAGAAATATGGCCAAACCGAGGTCGTAAATCGAATGATTGTGCATATCCTTCGCATGTATAATTCCAAGCACCCTCACACATGGGATGAGAGCCTTCCCTATGTCAAGCATATCTACAACTGATCCCTACATAGCTCAACTGACCACAGACCCTTTCAAGTGGGGTTGGGATTCCAACCATTGGGTCCCATAGATGTTGTACTTCCCCTTGCGTTCACCTCAACCGACTCATCTCCTACTCCAACTAAAGCTGACAAATCCACTCGGTTCACTGAGCAGATCCAGCACATCTGCAAATAGGTTCAGGATATCCTACAGAATTCCAATGACAAGTACAAGCAGCGCTATGATAAACATCAGGTGCCACATAAATTTCAGGTGGGAGACAAAGTTTGGTTGGACCTCTAGAAAGAATGCCTTACGGGACCCCATCGGAAGCTTCACCCACTCTGTTATGGGTCATACATGATCACCAATTCCATGGGGGATAATTCTTTTGAGATCAACATTCCTCCTTTCCTTGGCTTGCACCCAGTGTTCAACATGCATCTCCTTCGCCCTTATTTCCCACCATTATTGGACACCTCAGAAGTAGCAGAATAGCTGACACCAACAGAGCTCAACCTTGACTGCATACAACAATAATCCTGTGATCATACTATGGATGCATAGATCAAGGGCACTCGACAACAAAGGATCCATCTTTATTGATTCATCAAAGCAGGGTAGCTCCTGCACCAAGGCAAGTGGCTCACCAGAGGCCAAATTCAACAGAAATCTCCTCATCTAATGGGGGAACTCAACACAATGGAGACAATTTATTCTTAAGGAGGAAGGATTGATCCAAGTGGATATCGGTGTCCACCCACCTTTTACAACTAGCTCAAAACAGTTTTCTAGCAATTTTGGTAATTTACTATTTTTAGCAGTTTTTCGGGTCCTGAAACTTCCAGAGCCGTTTTGAGGCCCTAAACGACATTTTTTGGGAAAACAGGAAGAAATATGGAAATTCCTTTGCTATTTCCCCTAAAATGAATCTCCTCAATGATACCTTTCCAACAGGCTATCATGCGCCTAAAACGGAGATCGTATGCAAAAGTTACGACCCCAGGAAGTTGATGTACTAACTTACCCAAACGAGGCCCACATGACTTTTGGCGCTTCATCTCCTAGGGTTAGGTTTCTGAATGTCTAGGGTTTTTGTCATTCTTGTTTATTGTAAAAAGGCCTTCAGAGCCTCAGTATAATCATCTTCTTTCGAATCAGCGCATCTGTCACATCTCTTCTCATAGATAAGCCACCACCATTCCAGCAAGCTTGTTTCATCTGCATTTTACAGTTTGAGCTTATTTCCTTATTGAATAGAAAACTAGTTTTATTGTATCTATGTTATTTTGTGTTAAGCACCTATTAATAATCTATACTCATTTCGTTTTGATCATAAAATCTGGATCAACAATCCCCTCCCCCTTAAAGGAAAATCATCCTCGATGTTCTACCTACCGATGTGTTATGTATGTACAGAAGTAAGCAAAAATGGGTCTGTATGTTTCATGGCATCCTCCATTTCCCATGTAGCCTCATATGGGCCAAAGTGTCTCCACTGCACCTTGACCTATGCAATGGTTTTTTTCCTGAGTGGGATTTCCTTCCTGTCTATTATGCATTGTGGCTCTGGAAGGAATTATTCCTCTAGTTCCACCTGAATCTTAGACCAATCAATTATATGATTAGAATAATGTACATTTTTCTTCAGTTACGAAACATGGAAAACATTATGTGCCTTCACTGTGGGAGGAAGTGCTATTCTATATGCTACAGGTCCCACTCTATCAATATTTCAAAGGATCCACAATATCTAGGTGCCATCTTGGCACAGGCTCCCATTCTCAAGGAGCTTCTCATGGGTCTAACTTGGAGATACACATGATCCACTGCTTTGAATTCTCTAGGAATCCTCTTTCTGTTTACATAACTTTTTTTTCTATCCTGAGCTATTTTCAGATTTTGTTTTATCTGAATTACTTGTTTCATTTCCTTTAGCATATCTGGTCTGATTGAAATTCTGTCTACTGGGTTATTCCATATTATTGGAATATTGCATTGTCTACCTTAGAGGGCCTCAAAAGGGATCATCTTCAATGACTCTTGATAGCCATTTTTATAAGAAAAATATACCAATGATAGGTATTCTTCCCACTTCTTAGGTTGATGTATTACATGCATCCTTAACATGTCCTCTAACACTCGGCTTACCCTCTCTGTTTGTCCATAATTTTGGGGGTGATAGGTTGTACTGAATAGTAATTTAGTTTCAAAACCAACAAATAGAGATTTCCAAAAGCTTGAAGTAAATTCGGTATCTGGTCGGATATGATTTCTTTACGCATGTCATGCAGTCTAAATATTTCCTTCATAAAAATACTGGCAATATCTATTGTCTTTCAAGTTGATTTGATGGGAATGAAGTGAGCAGCCTTGCTCAGTTTGTCCACAACTACCATGATGGAATCATTATGTTTGGTTGATCTTAGTAACCCTGTGATGAAATCCATGGAGATGGCTTCCCACTTCCATTCTGGGATTGGTAGGGGATATAACAACCCTGTTGGATGTCAGTGCTATGCTTTAACCTATTGACACTCTAGACATCTAACTAGGTAGTCAGCTATGTCATTTTTCAGTCTAGGCCAATAAAATAGCTTCTTAGTGGTCATGATCATTTTTGATAACCAGGATGACCAGTATATGGTCTTTTGTGTAGTTCATCCATTATGAACTTCTTCAAGTTGTCACAATTTGGGATATACAACCTATCATTGTAAGTTAGCAGGCCATAATCCAACATTTGATAACCCTCATGCTTCATCCATGTGGGCTCTTGCTCTAAGTATGATTTCACAATCTTGAAAATTGCATTTGTTTCGTGTGAACTTTTGACTCTCTCATTGACGTTTGATTCACAGGTGCTTACAACTACCAATTGAATCACCTTCATGCTTCTACTAAGGGCATTAGCCACCCTATTTTATTTTTTCTTGATATGTTTGACTTCAAAATCAAACTCACTAAGGAGATCCATCCATATAGCTTGTCTAGCATTGGATTTTGGTTGATCAAACAGATATCTCAACCCACTATGGTCTGTCATAAGCACAAATCTTCTACCTAGGAGGTAATTCCTCTACATTTCTAAGGCATGTACTATGGCAGCCAACTCCAAATCATAGGTCACATAATTGATTTCATTCTCATTTAATTTTCTAGATTCGTAGCAACTCACATGTCCTTCTTGCATAAGGACTCCTCTAAGCCATTCCATGTAGGCATCTGTACACACAAGGAAATCCTTGTTTGGGTCTGCAATTTTCAACACAGGTTCATTGGTTAGAAGGTATTTCAACTCTTGGAATCTCTCTTCACATTATCATGTCCAAATGAATTTAACTCCCTTTTTCTTAAGGGAGATGATTGGGAAACTAATCTTAGAAAATCCTTTTATGAACCTTCTATAGTATCCTTCTAGGCCCATAAAGGATCTGATATCAGATACATCCCTTGGGGTATGCCAATCCATAATGGATTTAATATTGTTAGGATAAACTGCCACTCCTTCCTCATAAATAACATGGCCCAAGTAATGGACTTGTTTCTGGAAAAATTCACACTTACTAAACTTAAAATAAAGTTGATGTTCTCTTAGTACTTGAAGCACTAAATTGAGATGTTCTTCATGCTCTTCCTTATTCTTAGAGTAGATCAGGATGTCATCAATGAAAACCAACACAAATCTATCCAAGAATTTACTGAGTACATTATTCATTAAGCACATAAAAGTGGTTGGTGCATTGGTAAGCCCAAATGGTACCAACACAAATTCATAGTGCCCATATCTTTCCCTAAAGGTTGTTTTGTGGATGTCTTCATCCTTAATTTGGACTTGATGGTATCCAGACCTCAATTCAATCTTGGAGAAAATTGTAGCACCCATTAATTGGTCAAACAAGTCATTGATCCTTGGCAAGGGATACTTATTCTCAATGGTCATCTTATTGAGTTTTCTATAGTCTATGCACAACCTAAGGGTACCATCCTTCTTTTTCACAAACAGGGATGGTGCTCCCCATGGGGAAACACTAGGACAAATGTAGCCTTTGTCCAACATCTCCTTTAGTTGCATTTTGAGCTCAACCGGCTCTGGTGTACTCATCCTATAGGGTGTTCTAGACATTGGCACCGCTCCCTGTCAACGTTCTATTGAAATATCAATATCTCTTCTTGGAGGTAGGCCTGGTACCTCTTCCAGAAACACATATTTATACTCTCTTAATATGGGGTGGTCCTCTAGGATTGGTTTATTGACCTCAATAGAGTCCAACACTTGTATTGCATACAAAGGACATCCTTTTCTGCAATATTTATTCACTTTAAGGGGTGATATTTGTCTCACTGAGACAAGATTTTGAATCCCTTGTAGGGTTATTTTTCTACCCCCTGCATCTTCACACTCCAAAGTTTTATTGTAACAGTCTTGTTATCACATAGATTTTCATGGGTCAATAGATTTTCATGGGTCAATAAAAATATTTAGTTTGGTTTTGAGTCATAGTTTTACCTTAGGTTTTAGGTTTTAGGTCCCTTTTCCCATAGCAATTTTTCATTTTTGGCATGAATAAATCATGATTAGTTTGGTTTGGTTTGAAAATTCATTGAGTCATAGATTTCAAATTTGGTCATTATTACACTAACATGTCAGTGTATCCATGTTGTACACTGACCCCATCTTCTTGTCACTCAATTCGTTAAAAATTCATATCTAATATGAGTTGTACATTGTCAACTCACTGGGAGATTTTGCAGCATCTTCAAAGTACATATTGCATTTATTATCATCATTTCTCTTAAAAGGTCATGTCATTGGAGATCTCCTTGATTTCAGAATTGAATTTAAAATCAATATTCAAGGATCATTTTTATGGATGTCTTAACCGTTTTCTCCAAGTGTGAAAATATCCTCCAGCTTGGCACTGCAAATTGGTGTTACAGGCAGGCACTGCGCACTTCATTGTGAACTAGCTGCAAGGGATGAGTTGGCGGTTAGACAACTTGTGGGCGCTCCTGAGAAAATATGAAGATATCAGCCTCCAACTCTAGGCTACCAGGTACTTCGTGACCTTTCCCACCGTGTTTTAAGGCCTAGAAAGGGGTTAGTGGCTTCTCTTTTGTATGGCATTGTGAACTGACTTTATGGTGCTACGAACTATATCAAATACTTGTAATTAAGATCCATAACCTTCTCCCCTTGCTATGCATCTTATCTCTTGAAACCATCAACATTCCTGGGATTGAATTACCCTATCTTATGATCCTTGGCCTCTGCATTACTCATTTCATATAGCTTTTCCAAAACCCTATCTGTAGCACTGCAAACTCTGTTCAGTCAGCCAGCACTGCAAACTCTTTGTTCCATCATCCATGAAAATTATCATTTTTTCCAATTCATCATCTATTCATAGTCCTTTTATGAAGATAACCTCACTGTTAAAATATTTCAGACTTACTTAGAAACATTTTCATTGTGAGAGGTCTGTGTGGCTTTTTCTTATTGATTCCAGTAGTCATTTCCTCTGCTTCCCTACTCTCCACTATGGGTAATATTTCAGTATTGTGACAAAACCTACCTAGATAGCACATATGGATAATCAGCAGAAGAAGGTTCATAAAGGTGGAGACGTTTTGAGGATAGATCACTATGATATGCATCTATTTTTTGAGGAACCCCTGATCAGGGAGGTCTTCCAAAGAGTGGGTTGTATTAAATTTTGTCAGAAAATGCAGAGAGGGCACCCAGAGGTGGCTAAAGAATTTGCACTAAATTTTGATGGAACCAAGACCAAGGTTTGAATACTAGAATTTGAGGTATCTGAGAGGACCATATAAGTAGCCACTGATATACCTAGTACTCGGGAGAGATGGTTCAAGGCCATGAATCTGAATGTTTCCTTTTCAAGGGAATTCCTCAAACCAGAACACTAAGAAGACAATTTTTCAAAGGGTGTGACCAGAAACCAAATGTCAGAGGGTTTTGATAAAATTTTGAAGATAATTCAAAGATACTTTACCTGTGAAGGGATATTTAACATGATATATCAATATCACATAAGACTACTTCTACAATTCACAGGGAAAGATGATATGAATCTTCCTTTTTACTTGTTCAGAAGTATTGGAAAAATGTTTGATAGGGTTCAGGCTAAGTCTAAGGCAGTTGATACAAGTGTTTTTCATTTAGGACAGATAAATATGTTGGTGATGGAAGAATTAAGTAAAATAAACATGGAATGAGAAGAATTCATTACTTCTTCCAACTTTCAACATAAAATTTCTCCTACCCCACGGTCTAAGGTACAAATCCCTCTTTAGGTTGACGAGACTGTACAGTTGGAGATGGATAAGAAAAGGAAGAGCATTGGGTCTGCTAAGAAATATAAAGAAAAAATGGAACATGTAGAATAAGGAGGATCTTCTCAGCCCTTACAAAGAGAGGTTTCACCTTTGCCATCTCCCAATCCAGTGGAGACTCCTTCAACTAGAGCCATAGGTCTGAGAGGGAGAAAGTTATCATTCTCTTCACCACCTGTTGGAGACAATGTCAAGGTCAAGAGACCTGTTACTAGAGAATCATCAAAGCAGGAAATCATTGTGGAGAAAGTGTCATTGAGATCCCCCATCCAGAGAAAGGGAAAAGTGCACCTATCAAAGAGCCCATTGAAATAGTAGACAAAACTATTCCTCCATAAAATCCTACCTTTAAGAGGTTAAATAGATATATGAAAGAGGCAAGTACTGAAATTTCCAAACTAAAAAGGGAGGAGTTAGTTGAGAATAAGAAGTTAAGTGATCTTATGGATATGTATCATGGAACTCTTGAAAAGCTTATGTTTATAGCTATAATATTTAGACCTCTCCACAAGCAGCTTAGAAACTTGTACAGACAGAATATAGCCTACTAGAGTTAGATCAGAGGACTAAAGATGGAGCTACAATATTTCATAGAGGAGTTGGCCAAGAAAAATTTGGATATATTAGCTAAAGCTGCCACCAGGAGGAGCTCCAGTGTCAGAAAGTGAAGGATATGGACACCTTGACTCATACCATTTTTTACAGTTTTTTGTTTTGGTATTTTGCTAATTTGAATACAGTCATGTTTGATAAGTCAAGATTTAATTGAGGATGTATTGATTTCTCCTATGTCTTATACCACTATCATATATTATTATAACAGTTGTTGACACTTGGGATAGTTTTGGAGTATTTTTTATGCATTTTCAAACAAACAGAGAAGCTACAGGAGAGTTCACAGTGCCTAGTGTTGTGAACTGCCTGATACATGTTGGCACTGTGAACTGCACTGCAAAAACCTGATCTAGAATTTTTGGAGGAACAAATGGTTTCCAAATGGGAATATAAGGTTATGACAACTGCTAGAAGTTCATTTGAAGGCTGGAGGGACACCTGACCAAGGGAGATGCGCTCATATCACACGTCATCAAGAACATTTAATATGATCAAGGAGGTTACCAGCATGTTCCCAGTTTTTATTAGTTTGTTACTTTTTTGTTGAACAGTTGTAGTTTCTCCACCTTTAGGTGTGGGAATCCTAGGAAAGAAGGGAAATTCGAATTGTAAAGTTTTCATTGACAGCCTAGGATATAACATAGAGATTGAAAATCATTGAAGGGTTCGAAGGATTGTAATGAGACTCATACATTTTTGAAGTTGTGGAATTATAGAGCCATCTTCTGGATTTTGTGTATCGGACTTGAGACATTTTTATTAATAGAAATCAGTTTCTTTCCATTATCTTATCTCAATATTACTCTGATTTATTGTCATTTGAATGATTCGTTTTATTTATTGTATATGTATTGCAATGGAGGTTTCATTGTGATGTTGCTATGATTTTTTTAGAGTTTATCTTTTGATTAAAGAAGTTATTATGTCAAAATACTTTCCTCAGATGTCTGCTAGTATTGTTTCATGTGAGTGGTAGACATTTTCATTTTCTCCTTAAGTCGTCTATCTATCCATTTTACTCTTCAAAACCCTGATCTAAGTTATCCAAGACCTAATTTGTTGATACATCTATTATGGAAACTTTTGTGATGTCAGTTTTCTGACTGAGTTTTGATCCATTTGACATTATCATAAAAACTTATATTTAAAACTATTGATGGGTGTTGAGCTTACACTTTAGCATTCAAAGTGTGACTTTTAGTGCTAACAAGTCCAACTTGCTTTTAAGGGAAACCAACCATTCCATGCCAATCAATAGGTCATAAGATCCTAGAGGGAGTATGTTTAAGATGGCTTGGGTGGGTAGTCCATTCATAATGAATCGGCATGCTGGTATGACCTTCGTTACCTTTCTTTTGGTTCCAGTGGACAATTGTACCATCCATGATTTAGCATGTTTTACTTGATCCAATTTACATTTCTCAATGGTTTGAGGGGTAACATAACTCAGATTATAACCAGGATCAATTAAAATGAAAACTAGTTGGTTGTAAATAATACCTTCCATCTCCACCATTGAATCTTGGTGGTCAACTTGTCTATTATCCAAGGTTGCATAGATTTGTAGCATGCTCCTAGCCACATCATTGACAGTGGTATCCTCTTGGATGTTTTAGACCCTTGTATTTTTGTGTGGCCTATGTGGACAATCCCGCAACAGATGTTCTTCTCCACATCCCCAACATTTCAAAGGCTCTCTCTTTGTGTTATCAGTCTTACTTGGGGTTGCTCCAAAGGCTTTATTACCACTATGAGATGGAAAATTTTGTTGATATACACTTCTAGTAGGAAGGCTCATCTTAGAAATTTTCCCATGGTTCTTAAATCTTGAGGATTTAAACCCCTTCCTCTTGAATCTCGAATTACTTTTCTTCTTACAGTCCTCGTGAGGTCCTGTCTTATGTTTGAATTTCTCATAGAAATACCTTGCCTTCCGGATAGTATCTTCTAAGGTCTTGGGTTCATAAAATTCAATTATGTCCTTGTAGGACTAAGGTAGGCCACTAATGAATTGTTTTATCTTTACCTTTTCATCCTTTATGTAGGGCACATACCTCATCAGCTCAAGAAATGTGTTGATATATTCATCTATTGTGAGTTGTCCTAGATTGAGTTCATAGAAATCCTTGGTATTCCTATCAAAGTATTTCTCTCACAGATACTTCTTATTGAAGTATTTCTCAAATTGTTTCCATGAAAATTCCTTCTCATGGATTTCTTTTACATTCCTAAGGTCTTCCCACCAAATGGAGGCCTTTCCATTTAGTTTGAAAATGGTTATTCGAGCCTTTAAGTTTTGAGAGAAGTCATGGACTCTAAAGTACTTCTTCAAGCCAAGTAATCAAACTTCTACTTATTTCCCCTTTTTAATTTCTCCATTGAATGTGGGTGGTTTGGCTTTCTTAAACTCTTAAGGGTCATGGCTCTTGAAATATTTTGTCTTCTTTTTCCTCCCTTGGGAACGTGAACTAGTATTTCCACTAGAATATTCCTTGGAGTTGTCAGTTTCCTCACGAGAGGATTCTTTCGTTGAATGTCTCTTGGCTCCATATTGGGCCTTATTTGAGTTGGTCCTCCTTGTGTGGCTACTTTCAGGTCCATGATTTTGTATCTCATGTGGAATTGGATTTTTCTTAGTATGATGTCTGTCCACGTAACTGGTTGTTGGTCCATGTTGCAGCTACCTTTTTATATATGATAGGCTTTGCAGTAGGACTGAATTAATGTCAGTCTGAGTTTCCTGTTCTTTTATCATCCTTTCATGGTTGGCCTTGCAACTATATCATTATACCATGAGGCTTCTTACAGTTTCACCCAAATCTAGAGGGGTTTCCACCACCATCCTCTCATTAGATTCTTCCTCTCTATTGTGGGAGATTTCCCCCAATTCATGGTGTGTTACCATCCTGTACATTGTAGTTTTCCTTCTATCCATTGATTTCTTAAGTTCTTATAAAGCATTTTCTATTATTTAATTAGCTACTATTTTAGGAACAACGCATACAATTTATAAGGTGAACACAACTTCTTTAATTGGAACACTAAAAATACATAATTTAGACTTTCAAAACATATAGCAACAGCATAAAATCTCATTCCTCTCTTCAAAAGTGGTTCAAATGAGCTTCTCATGAATGGGGTATGTTAGGGATTACCCCTTAAAAGTTCTCTAATAAGATTTTTGCATGACTCGTTCATGAGCCCAAGCAGGCCAAGTGTTTTTGCCCGCTCTGATACCAATTTGTAACACACTCAACCCCTAAGTACCCTTTCTAGGGATGGGGCATCAAAAATTTACTTACTTTAACCATCTCAAATACTCAGTCTGAGGTATTCATCCTCTTCTTCTCACCCTTAGCTTTCTAACTACTTTTACCAGGATCTAATCCGAGTTATGGATTGCAAGTTATGGCCTCCCAAAGCTCTTAGATTGTTATTAGTCAAGGGCCACATGGCGCCCATGTGGGTCCATTTCATTCATACCGTATCCAAATTCCTACATCCACGATGGAAGTCCATCCACCGTCCAATCCAACGGCAAGACTTGATCCTCATTGAACACATAATCTAGAGGGGAGTTCATTTTTCATCACTTCGACGTTGAACGCTTCTTTTCCTTTTTGCGGGTAAATCCTCCAGAGTCCCGAAATCTCAAACTCCGGAAGGAGCCTGAAATCATGCCATGTGGCTCTGGCCTTAGAGACTTTTGTCTTATCTATGACACTGCACCCCAAACCTCTGGAGTCCTAAAGTCCTAGACTCCCAAAGGGTCCACCCTTGCACGTGGTAGCGTATTAAATGCAGAGGTACGGAGAGGTGGGTCCTGAGTGCTCCACCCACCATATGGACCAAGCGAACCTGTTCCAAGGGGTGACACATTGCAAGGCAGAGATGACACATGGACATGTTAGTGGGTGACATGTGTCATATTCTAATGGGTACATAGGGTCTGCAAAATGTACTAATCAATGTGACACATGGCATGCCAATCATGGTTCCATGTCACTATGGGTGACATAAGTGTGCCACGTCACTCTATACTAATAGCCTTCCACCACCCTTAGATCTCAAGGTCAAGATGTTTCCTTGTAGGCCCATCAATCTATGGCCTCCATTATTTCATAACTTCAGAATTCAAAGTTTCTGGCGTTATAGCATCTCCACTCTCCTGAAGTGGGACTTTGTCGAAGTGTTGTACGAAGTCCCTCCACTAGTTGATTGGACAGTTAAGAAGGGTTCTCAACAAACTCCCCAAATCCACTTCTCACATTAATTCATGACTCCAGTGTTTGGGGAATTTTGTGCTTTGACACCTCTATTCTCCTGAAGTAGTCAATGTCGGATTGAACTTGACGTAGATCCAACGGCCCGGGAGACTCTCAATTTCCCTCAGATTGGTAAGTGGGTCAGGGTTTGATGGTAGGAAAGGTCCATCTATTATGGTTAGGGACACCACCACATGTCGGCCAATCTCATGGGTAATCGTAGCAATAGTTTTCCTTAAGATAGTTTGAAAGTGGTAAGGTCATGATGCCTCGTAGCTCTGAACTCCCAGAGTCCCAAAGCTAAAAAGGATTAGCTCCTTTCAGCCTAGTGTAGGGTTCCTAGACCTTGGTCACATGGGTCCTATGGAAATTCTCATGGGATACATGCTTAACTCTTAGTCATGAATTGGTTAAGGTTGTGGGCATGAGCTCTCAGTCACATAGGTGAAGGGTCTGAAGGAGGCGCCCTCCCTCCATAGAGTTCAAAATTGGTATTCCTGTGAAGGTAAATTCAAGAGTTCGACATGGCTTAAGAATTATAGTTAACCCTACCCCGACTCTCTTGTAGACCCACATTCCATAACCCTCTAGACGATAAGTTGAGGCAACCAGAAGACCATTCAAAATCATGGAATTCACAAAAAGACAGTGAACATTTCTACCTTAATCATTCAATACATAATTTAGTCACAGACATGTATATTCAATCATTATTTCCATTCTAGTACACATAGTATGAAAATACTTATCAGAAACCAGAATCATGAAGCGACTGCTGAAAGGGGTGCTTGTTTCCACCCAACCATAGGCACAACCACTCATGAATGGATTTATCGTTAGGCACACCCTAGCTAGACCACGATGCTCTGAGAGAGACTTTTTCTTCTTTCTTAGTGACAGTCAGGGACGTAGGTTACTCTCCTCCTCCCACAGGAACTTAGCAAACAGTTTCCTTTGTACCAAGCAAGGGGGTCTGCAATGAGTACTTCCACAGTCACTCAGTAGCCCCATTTATCAGCTTGGAATGAAAAATGTTTCTAGCAGCTTCTTGTGCCCATAACGAGATTGTTTCTCAGTTCTCCCTTGAACAAGAGAGTTGCAAGCACTCTTTTATCTTTGGGAGATTGGTCTCTCCTCTCTCGTTCTTCGCAAATCTTCCTCTTCCCACCAAATTACTTATTTTCTTGCCTTCCTCAACATGATTACGTGGGTCTAAATCCCCAGTTCGTGATCAGGTATGGAAGCCTTGTAGATGGGTAGTCTGCCCCATCTCCCCACTAACTCTTGAGGAGGGATTTTTTAACTACTAGCCTGAGTGGTAATTCATTTATGGGTCACATGACTGTTTTGGGTCTAAGAAATTAAATCCAGTAAGGTATTGGTTTGGTGGGGGTCATCTCAACCATTTTTTGTTCCCCTCACCATCTCTCTCATAGCATCATGGCCCATCTTGGAAACCCCCTCCTCAATAGTTATGCAACACTATCCATTTCATTCAATAACATAAAATACATATATATTTACATTACCTTTTATAATAAAAAGGTTCATCAATCCCAATGTTCACACATATTTAGTGTGTCCATAGTCTAAAGGCAAGTTGTAGTTATATTTACAAGCTGGAGGAAACAACATTATTACAAAACAAGAAGGGGATTGGGCCTAAATCATCAGGATAAAAGAGGGATAAGGATATGGAGTAGTGATTAGAAACCAACTGGGGAAGGATGGAAGAGTTCATGGGGGAGGAGACTTCTAGCAAGGTGTTGTTGATTATAAATATGTCCAATCTTGCAACAATGAGACTGGTACCAATCCTACGGTTGGACCAAGTGAACTTTCCATTGCCACAAGTTATGCCAGCTAGATCAAGAGAGGAAATTAGGTCCTCCATGTTTTAATGACACGGGTCACAAACCAATTTCATCATTTCTTTTCCCTAGGACTCAATGTAGTGTTAACGCCTCCATCTATTACCGAGTGTTTATTTCTGGGTACTTTTTGAACATCAGAGAGCAAGTTCCAACACTATAGTTTCTCTTTATAAATTATTGGCATATAAACATTTACAAATATCATGGACATACCTAGTGGGACATGGTTGAATTGAGTCAGCAACCAATGCTAAGTGAATTTCCAATCTTGCAGCTCCAAGATTGATGGGTCCCACAGGGTGAAAAGACCTCCCGAGGTGCCTTTGGAGTTGATTTCCAATCCTTTACAACTTCACCACATTTTATTTCTTTCTTGAATAAAAAGGTCTTCCTTCATTTTCATTTCTTGGAGCATGAGGAGTCATGGCTTCTCCATTTTTACCAGATCTCAGATCTGAAAGAGCTTAGATCTGCTCCCTAAACCCCTGTAGTTTTAGGATGTGACTTTCATCATTTATCAATTGATTTTTGGATTCCCCCTTTTGGGGGATTTGTTCTACCTTGCTTTCTAACCACTTTAGATTCAATTTTTATTATGTTTTCCAAGGTTATCTTACTTCCCAGATCACGATCTTCGTTAGTCACAACTTCTCTTTGATGTTTATTAGTTCTCCTTCCCACTTTTTTGAGTGGGATGTTTGGTGTTGATTCGTGGTCATATTCTTCTTCAAATATTCCTCGGGTCATTTCATCCTCCCCTAATTCTATAATGACCTATTTATGAGAAGGGTTTCCCTTTGGAGAGTGGCTAGGTGGAAGATATTTCTCCTTGGTTGTTTCTGGTATTTCATGGATCTTTGTGCTGACCTCTTCAGCATGGCCTTCCCCAATCTCATTTTCTTAGTTTGCAAGAAATCCATATTGATTTGAACGAACCTCAGGGTATTTTATTTTAGGGTGCGAAGTGGGATCGGGGCCCAAGGAGGAGTTTTGATTGGAGGTATCTCTAGAAGATGATTGGATATTTTCCTACCCTGCAGAACCCCCTTACTTGGGATTCACTTTATTCCTTTTTTATTGTTTTCATTGGTCCTTCAGATCCGTTGTGTCCTATTCTAGGGTGACTTTGAGGCCATTTCTGGCAAAGTGCCCATACTCATGGAATGCTTTGCACTTGAAAGCTATCTTCTCATAGTCTACTTGTTATAGGTAAGGCCAATTATCTAGAGTGAGGCTTATCACTTTTGGAAGACCCTTCTCCAAATCTACTTCAATGCAGATACATGCATATGCTAGGAGGTCATCTTTAGGATCTGCTCTATCAATATATTTCCCCAGAGAATTATCGATGTTTTGTATTGTCTCATCATTCCAAAAGTGGGTGGGTATAAATGGAAGTCTGACCCAAATAGGGACTGCATATGGATTATGATTTTATGGGTTAAAGTATAGATTCCAAGGATTTGGATACATTCCTTGAGAACCCATGAAATAAGGTCGGCTTCTAAAGATCGGATCTCTCTCCTCTTTTTCCTCAAAAAGAAAAATGAAAAAACCCCTTCCACAAACAATAGTGGGAGATTTGTCCCTTTATCAAGGGTTTCTAGTTCTTATCAATCTAGAGAGCCATGTTGCATGGGGATGGCCAAATCCCAGTAAACTGGTCGATCAATCATTTCTCAACAAACCTGAGAGCCATGTTGTGAGAGATTTCTTGCACAGGAACATTCAAGATTCCATCCAACTTCTTGACAAATCCCGAGGGGGGGGGTTGGAATTTTTGGGCAAGGAGGTGACCAAGGAAGTGAAGGAAGTGATGTCAGGGGAGGGGAGAGGGGATATCCCACCTCCTCTAGAGGTTGAGTCCATGAAGAATCGATCAGGGAAAGGATAGGGTTCCATATCCCTTTTGTGAATCGTTAGCAGCTATCAAATAATTAAGTGGATGAGGCATAAAGGCCTAATTTTTTTTTGACTTGGTTCCTTCTTTCTAGTTCAGGGATACTTAGGTTTAGGGTATATTTAAGTTTTATATATATTGAAATAAAATATGATAGAAGAATAATAACATGTTTGAATAACACCCATAATATCTAAAACAATGGTTATATATAAACCTTTTTTTTGCAAGATACTTAAGCTATAATCTGGATGGTGGGTTTCCTCTAAAAGAAAAAAAAAATCATGGGTGTAGCAAATGGAAGGAACTTGGTTTTTGGAAAGATATCTTGATTCCAACCCTCATACCCATTTTACCTTTAGCATGATTTTTATTTTTATTCTTAGCTAAGTTTATTTGTTGGTTCATTTTTAGATTTGTTTTTCTTAGTTCTTCTATTTTCCAACTATCACAACAAGTATAAAATTTACAAGCACACTAAAATGTTATTATTTTTTCTAAAATTCTTCATGATTATTTGCATGGCATATGGTTCTTTTTACTCTCACTTTCACTTGAATAACTACCCAAAGGTTCACATTTTTGGAACCTAGGCCTTAATATTAAATGCAAGACTCTAAAAAAATATATTACAAATTTCTACTTAATGATTTTTAAAGAGCCTATAAAATATGTCACTCAAACTACAATTTTTATAATACTTAACTAGCCAAATGCTAATTTCTAATGCTATTTTTATAATTATATCAATAATATTTTTAGAAACCATCCAGATCAGGTTAAAGGGAGGTGTGTAATTTCAATGGAGGTGCCTCGAGACCTTCCCCCACCTAGAAACCCGACAGCCTCCCACATCTACTTGACTCAACCACCGACATCACCTCACCCTAATTATTGAACCTCCATATTCATTTCCCGACATGTGGAATTAATCACCTCACACTGCCCTCATTTGCATTGTCCTGATGTTGCATCTCTAGACGCCTCCACATTCAAATTTTGTAATGGTGTCACACGACACTAGCCTAGCTCTCTCGTGGTGGTACTCCAGCTTCCATGTCAACTATTTCATCTTCTCTCCTCATCACCTTTCTTGTTTATCATCCCTTTTTTTCCTCCCTCTTTTCCCTCATTCAACCCCTGGTCTGCACTCTACCACCGTTTTCCACTCTCCTTCCCTCGGTTTCTTACATTATCCTTCTCATGTCTGACCTCTACTCTCTCTATCCTTCAATGCCTCATGGTTCTCAACACTAGAAAAATCAAAGCCGCAAAGGCATTTATTTATCCCATCAAACCCAAGATGATGTCAAAGGGGAAGCAGAAACTTATGAATCTCACACTCCTCTAGAGATTCAAGTTGAACTAGACATGGCTGAAGCGAATGCTCGAGTTCTGTGACACATAATTGACAATGAAGTGGTCAATGTGAACATTGGATCGTGGGTACCTGATTTGGATTCTTATCGTTCTAGGGCCACCCTATACTAAAAAATGGTTGACATATATTGGATCCTCAAGACTCTCATGGGTAAAATCCTTGTGGAAATAATTGAAGCCTGCCAATAAATTCTCTTGCAACTAGATGATATTTAAAGGAAACTACGAGAAATAGACTACAAGATCGATGTGATTCCAAGAAAAGACATAAGAATGGTAGGAGTCAACATGGAGAATCCCCAACAACAAGCGCCCTATGGAGTTCTCTTGTTTTCCTACCTGATTTTTCATGCTCCCTTTACTAATTTTTTGGTTTATCAGTTTCAAAGGTTTGGAAGAATTTTCCCCACCTCTCGATAGCTATCATGATAAATATAGATATATTCCAGGAATCTATAGCACTATCTTTGTTTTCAGACATTGTAATTTACTATTTTTCTTCTTATAAGATCAAGAGGACAACACAAACCGCTCCTATGTTTTTGGTTTGGCTTCCCTAGTGGCAGGCCAACAATGCATTTTTGTAAATATTTCCATTTTCAGTAACAGAATTATTCATGGATAGCTTACAAAAATAAAAAAGGATTTTTAGCAACAAATTTCCATCTAAAAGTGGATTAAAATTTATCAATTTACAACAATAATTTCCAGTTTATTAACTAAAGATAGAAACTCAATAAAATCTATCCATATTGAAGAAGTAAATATATCATTTATTGTTTAAAATTATTCAAACATTCATACTAATTATTCCTTATTTATCGAAACATAATATGTAAGGGTTATTATATTATTGTATTATTCACTTGATACCAGATATGAAAATACACAAGTGAATATGAACATTCATTAGGAGTCCAAGAGAGCTCTTGGAAGATGAATCCAAAGGTCAATATAATGTATTTATAGATGTATCACATTAATGAGAAATACAATCCACGCTTATGTCCATTTAATCATTTCAATATTGGTATTAGAGCTATGGTAGTTGTCCATAGAAGGTTAACCCTGGGTATTTTATTTCACTTGCATAAACACATCTAACCTCCTAGCCTTCCAATATACATTAGTATGTTCCCATATGCATCAGTATTCCACTATGCTTGTCTACTTGTACACAACCCCTCTTCATGCTAGTATGAATTATTCTTTGTGCACATCCTTCTCAGTCTATGAGAAAGTGTTAGGGTTTCCTACTTGTAGTTCATGTGTGTTAAGGTTTTCTTGTTTGACTTGGGCTAATTAAAACCCTAATATCCCTTGTACCTCTAGAGTCATTTCCATCTCATTTGTGCCTCCATGCATATTTTTTGTCCCAACACCCTTGTAGCAGTGGTTTTAGGGTTTTTCAAAGTCATTGTTTTTCATTTCGATGAGGTGGTATTTCCTTAATGAATTTAATTTCCTCCAGGAACTAAATAGTCTAGCATATAAATACCTTCATCAACCATCCTCCACTTGTCTTCATTATCCTTCTCATGATCATCAAATGTCATCCCTGGTCGATTCTTGGTTTCTATTTAGTTTTTGTCTCATTTCAAAGACAAACAATTTCATCAATTTCTCTCCTCTCACATGGCCCATACATCAATGAATTTTCACCTCTCCTCTCACATGATCCATCCAACAATGATTTGGTGTCTCTCATCTCATGCTTTATCTACTGGATAAATTAGATACATAAGAGGTGGAAGGTATAATTGCATTATGAGAAAGGTGGACCATGGAAAAGGTAAGATTTATTCATCCTATAAATCTCCTCTCCACCTATTTCAACTCAAACCCCACGCAGTGATTCAACAAGGAGGAATGAAGAAACCAAAAACATAGAAAATAATGAGGTCCCTATAAATATACACTCAATCTCTATTTTATCTAATTGAAACAACAATATTTGTCTCCCCATCAAAAGGAATTTTCAATTGAAATAAAATTTTGCATTGAAGAGCCCATGCCCATCTTAGGTTGTTGAAAGACAATTTTTTTTCTAATTGTTTGATTTGAAGTTTTAGTCCTTGTATGGGGAAGTAATCATGGTAAGAAACCACTAGAGGTATTTTTGGCTTCTGGTAATCTTTTAGCAGGCATACCCACTCGTAAATTAGGGTTTGTAAAGAATGAAATTTAATTTCTTCCACTGATGTTTTAAGTGGATGCTATAAAAAGAGGACAAGATGTATGTGAAAAGAATCAGGAAACGAGAGAACAATTTTATCATGAAGATCAATTCAACTCTGGAATAAAGAACATTGGTAACTTGCAAACAATACTTTTGTATGTTTACTTGTATCTTTTTTAAATTAAGTTGAATGACACTGTAAATAGTCCATTTTTAGTAGAATATGACACCCTCCATTTGTTGAATTTGCATTGTAGAGTTTGACAATTCAATGGATCGAATTGACGAATTATTAGAGTTACTGAACACTCTAATTCCTTCAACTGACAACAATATTGTCATAACTAACAAAGAAACTATGCAATATGCTCTAACTTGTTTGCAAGTTTCACAAGCCAAAGTAGAACTGCTTCAAACTCAAACTCAACTTCTTCATGATGAACTTGAACAAAAGAATCTTCGAGATTCTAAACTAGTCTTTGTTTATAACACCCCTCTTTTTGAAGATGATGATCCATATCAAAAACCAATGTAGGATCAACTTAATGAGCCAACTTCAAATACAAGTGTAGATGAAGCTGAAGTTGTGCATGGACAAGTTCATCTTTTGCTTTGCAAACAAATCATCAAACCTTGGGAAGAAATCAGAAACAATAAGCACAAAACATGTATTAGATATGGAAACGATGACACCTTTCATATCTCGGATTATGCCAAACCGATACAGTTCCAAAGTGTTGTATTTCTTCAAGAAAGTTCATATTCACTTGCTCTAGTTCAAGAGTAGATTATGAAATGCCAACATTCTCATCGAGGTGGTCATATAGAAGATCGGTATTTTGATTTTCATCCTTATGAGCATTGTGGAAAGTGTAATCTTCATTCAAACGAATGTTCCAATTGCAAGAAATATGCAAGAGTAAAGAACCACTATGGGTGGATCACTTCTTAGCAATGATCATCAACAATCAAGAAGATATATATGTCATACCAAAGAAATTATTCTTAAGTATCGACACATCTTGCAGTGGAAATATTTGCATATTCTCACCTTGTACCTGACAAGGGAGAATAACATTAGTGTTTGAAAATCAAGATTTAATCTAGTAATGAGCGAGCGTGATTTGGTTTGTGGTCATCCCAAAACCACCAAATTGGTTTGTGGTTTTTCTTAAACCACCACTTAGTAGAATACTTACAACTTGTTCTAGACAACGGTTTGTGGTTTTCCTTAAACCTCCATTTATTAGAAGACTTGCAGCTTCTACTAGACAACAATTTGTGTTCATATTTAAACCTCTATTTGAGAGCACTTCCAATTAGCACATGACATAAGATTCTTTCTAAATTAGGAAATGTTCCAGGAACCATTGATCCTTAGAGCCAAGTTCTATGGTTTTTGGTCTTCCTTAAACCACCACCACCATTTAGTAGAAGACATTGACTTATGTTATCCATTTGGTTTGTGGTCATCCCAAAACCACCAAATTCAAAGAGTACATTCATCCTTAGTAGTTGCACACTTCTAGACTTCAGCTCTCTTATTGAACTCATATACACCCCTTTGGATTAATGAGGGGAATGTTGGAAACATAATCCATAAGGGTTATTATATTATTTTATTATTCACTTGATACCAGATATGAAAAGACACAAGTGAGTATGAATAGTCATCAAGAGTCCCAAAGACCTCTTGGAAGATGAATCAAAAGGTCGAGATAATTATATATGTATCATATCAATGAGAAATACAATCCATTATTATCTCCATTTAAGGATTCCAACACTTACCAATCAATTTAACAAAAATAACTACCTATACAAGAGTGCATAATTGGTGATAGAACTTACAACAATCTTCTAGAATGAAGACTAGATGTTTCACAACAAGCACTATCACCAATCAATTTAGAACCGACAATAAAATTTGGGGGACAAATCTTGTCTCGACCAACCCCTCTATAAATAAAACTATGCTATTAAGGTATCTCCACCTTCCTCACAATATTCTTAACCTAGATAAAAAAATCTCCTTTCGAACTAGTACAAATTCCCTACCCTCTCATGCAATAACCTCGTAAAAGTCCCTAAAATTTGATCCAAAATGGATCATTGTATAATTTTTCATATATCTTGGTACTTTCTAGGTGGAATAATTAGAGGAATTGGCTTGTAAGTCCCATTTTAGTGGTAGGCCCCAGTTTAGAGATTTGGGATCTAGAACCTTCCAAAGCTATTTTGAGGCATCAAACAAAATATTTTGGGGTTAAAACTTTACAAGCATGTATCCCACCCCCTTGGCATTGTTCTATTCATTCATATATTTGCAATTGTGCAAATATCACCTCGATTGGAGTTCGTATGCAGAAGTTATGTCTCTCACAAGTTGACCTACATTTGTTACCACCATGGTATGAACTGGGTGTTGCATCAACTCCCATTACTCATGTGTGGGACTAGTCATGTGAGGAATTTCAATAATATTCTAGATGGTCCAAAACCCTAGCACTAATTAAGGGTTATGACATATAAAAACACTAACCCTAGATGACTATGAGACTATGTTAAAAATTGGGCCACTAGGAGGAGAGGGGGTTCCTCTCTTTTAGAATTGTACTTATGATCCATATGGATTTCAGTGGCCTCCCACCTATTCCAACTGGTTCATTTTGGCAGTTTTTTCCTAGTTTTCGGGTCCCCGACTTCCGAAGTCGTTTTGAGGACCTAAACAGTATTTTTAAGGCTCGCCATTGTCAAACTATAGACGGAGTCAGATTATGACAGAAACATGTGCATTCTTTGGATATACCTTTCCAACGGGATATCATGAGCCTAAAACGGAGTTCATATGCAAAAGTTACGACCCCGGGAAGTTGATGTACTAACTTACCCCAATGGGGCCCACATGAATTTTGGCGCTTCATCTCCTAGGGTTAGGTTTTTGGATGTCTAGGGTTTTGAAATTCATGCTTGTTGTAAAAAGGCCTTCAGAGCCTCATTGTACACATCTTCTTGTGAATGAGTGTAGTCGTCACATATCTTCTCAGAGATAATTTGCCACCATTCCAACAACCTTGTTTCCCTCTGCATTTTACAGTTTCAAAGAACGAGGCCCACCCACTATGGATTTGCCTATGACATTGTGGCTTGAAATTCAAAAGCATATATGAGTGGAATTTTAGAGAATAACAGAGGAAGAAAAAGTTTTTGTAGTATCCATTCAAACCACAATGTCATAGGCAAATCCATAGTGGGTGCCTTGTTCTTTTCATTTTCATTTTCATAACTGACGAAAAGAAAGTAGAGCATAGACCTCACCTTCTAGCTGGGTTTTCCCTCATATTAGTTTTCCCATGATACATCTTGTTTTCATTTGTGTGGATGGTGTGTTCATTTATTATTCTTTCATTTTCATATTTCGGTTATTTTCATAAATTTGAGCATCAAGCTAGTAACAATAAATCTGGTATCTAAGGAAATAAATTGAATAATAAAATATTTCATAATATTGCAAGATTTGTTGTGATGAATTGTTCCAATGGAATATCCATGGAAGTTTATAGATAAAAATTCCCCCAAAATCCATTAAAATAATGTTTATTCAATTGATCTAAGTGGATATTGGTGGCCACCCACCTTTTCCAACTGGCTCAAAACAGTTTTCTGGCAATTTTGGTAATTTACTATTTTTAGCAATTTTTCAAGTCCTAAAACTTCTGGAGTCGTTTTGAGGCCCTAAACAACGTTTTTTGGGAAAATGATGAGAAATATGGAAGTTCCTTTGATATTTCCCCCAAAATGAATCTCCTTGACGATACCTTTCCAACGGGCTATCATGCACCTAAAACAGAGATCGTATGCAAAATTTACGACCTCGGGAAGTTGATGTACTAACTTACCCAAACGGGGCCCACATGACTTTTCGCGCTTCATCTCCTAGGGTTAGGTTTTTTGATGTCTAGGGTTTTGGGCATTCTTGTTTATTGTAAAAAGGCCTTCAGAGCCTCATTGTAATCATCTTCTTGCGAATGAGCGCAGTCGTCACATCTCTTCTCAGAGATAAGTCGCCACCATTCCAGCAAGCTTTTTTTCCTCTGCATTTTACAGTTTCATCTTAATTCCTTATTGACTAGAAAACTAGTTTTACCGTATCTCTGTTATTTTGTGATAAGCACTTGTTAATAATTTGTAGTCATTTCGTTCTGCTCATAAAATCTAGATCATCAATTTTATGGATGGATCCACTTTTCATCCATGCAATTATCCCAATGCATTAATCCCCTTGTCATCCATGAAATTATCCGAATGAATTAACCCTTTTAGTTAATTTAATTCCACTTTACTTAAAATAAACCTTTTATTAGTTTTTTCTTATTTTATAATTAACATTTTCCCATGCAAGCACTTCTAACACTAGATATGTATATCATCATATGAAAATGAAAGTTTAATCCAACTCTAATGCACATACACAGACACACACACAAAAGAAAAAAAAGGCACTACATGTTCATTCTTTTCTTTTTCAATTGTTTGAATATTTTTTCCTTCATTAAATTTGATTCTACAAATATTGTAGACATACAGGATTTCACATTCGATAATATGTTCCCTAAACACCTAGGAGTTCATATTGATTTATATGAGAGTTAGTTCCATTGTCTATCTTGAGAATCACAATTCATAATATGTTCCCTCAACCCGCCTAGGAGTTCATATTAGTTGGCATTAGAGCTAGGGTTTCATTGTCCATCTTGAGAATCCTTTTGTAGGTTAGAGACACTCAACATATTGGAATTTTGGGGTGACACCTTCATCAACCTCTTCCATATATCAAGCCTGCAACATAGAAGAAGTCAATGAAAGTTATTATTGTGTCTCTTTGACAGATGTGGAAAAAATTGTTGAAGAATCGCTACAAAGACAAAGAGACGATATGTCTGACCATTTTGTTGATTTGATGAGGAGAGTCATGCCTACAAGAGATAATTATCAAAAGGCATAACCTAGAGTTGATACACCATTGGATGTGGGAAATCCTTTGAATGTTAAACTAAGTATTAACATTCCACTTTTAAGAGGTTATACCAATGCAAAGGATTTTAGTGAGTAGTTCAAATAGTTGGTCTTGATTTTCCATCGACAACTTTTTTGATGATGAGAAAATTTCATTTGTGGCCCTCAAATGCACTTTATTAGTGGGAATCCTTAACCTAACAAAGCTAGGATGCATGTGAATTTTGACCACATTGAAAGGTATCATAAGTGTCGGAATGATGAAATTTTACCCCATGGGACACATGTATGATGCATATATGAAATGAAATTAGTTGCACCAAAATCTAGGTTAGAAAATCCCAAACTATATTACAAAATGTCACCCAATGGTAATCAAACTAGATGTTAGGGCCCAAGCAACAAAATATTTTGAATTTCAAGGCATGTTGCCTTAATAT
>ML822822.1:97271-140958 GCA_009831015.1 Picea engelmannii
ATATGAAATGAAATTAGTTGCACCAAAATCTAGGTTAGAAAATCCCAAACTATATTACAAAATGTCACCCAATGGTAATCAAACTAGATGTTAGGGCCCAAGCAACAAAATATTTTGAATTTCAAGGCATGTTGCCTTAATATCTACAAATAGAGATGGATTCCCTAGACACCAACACTCTAGCATATGCACATCATTTCATCACAAAGACGGAGGAAAATTTTAGAACTTGTAGTGATTAAGAAAAGGCGTAGCAACAAAAGTCAACATATCATAATGACAGAAAAACACCTTGTTCGTAACCTATTGTTGACAAAAATGTAATAAGTGAAATTGGTGCAAATGCCATAATTAGTGCTCCCATTCTAATGAAGAGTTAAATTCGTAGAAAAAAAATATGGTTATTGATAAATTAAATGCCATTAAGATCAATATGAATTTACCTATTGTTATCACTCCAAGACACTCCTTAGGGTTGTAGGCTAAGGATGCTTGGTAACTTAATAAATCATGAATAATGAAAGTGTGGATCAATGATATAACTCAAGGGCTTAATGAGAAGAACAACTTATCATGCATCCAAATGAGCCAGTGCTTTTAGAAACCAATAATCAGATACAGTGATTGAAATGGGATATCAAGAACACTATTCTAGATAACCAAGTACATTAACATGCAGGGTCATACAAGATAGCAAGAGATCATTCAATTCAAATTTATGAGCTAAATAAGAAGATGACAGTTCTTAATAGCTGAGCTAAATTGAATAAAATTATAGAGCAATGAAACACATGAGAAAATATGACAATGGTAGCAAAAGAAGACTATCATTCATATCAAGATAAGAGTCTTAGTACATATGCCAAAAAATGTCTCCAGAATTGAACCCTTGGTTCATCTTCTAACCTTAGCTTTATAGCTTTACAAAACAGTTCTGAGATCCTGAAAACATGGATCAAATAAGCTAAAAATAGTAAATCAAAATCTAATTGCAAAAGATGTGGGATGATCCCCAAAAGTGAGGTCAATCCCAGATTTTTTGGTCCTCCTCTCTTGTTGAGTACTGGTGTAGCGCAGGATAGCCTCCCAAGGCTGAATGTTGACCCTCCAAGAGAGATAAGTTCGAATCTGTTGATGTGAGAAACTGTCCTGATTTTCTGTCTTTGTCAAAGATGTCAAAAACCTTTGAAACACCTCCTCTTCCCATGATCTATCAAAAATAGCTATTGGATTTATCTTGATAATTTATCAAATGTTCATTAGAAGAGGTTTCAAAACTTTCCAGCTCAAAAAACTTTGATCTGTGTAAAAACTCGATCATTATGGAAATGACAGGCTTTCGGTGGTTAACTAAGAAAGCTCCTGAGTGAATTATCTACCGAAAGTCCTGATTTTTAGTGGTTAATGAACAGTCGTCCTGTTCACCTAAACCACCGAAACTTCAATTTTGAGAAAACTTCAAAATTGCAAAAATTCTTACCTCGAATCCCTTACTGATGTTCAAGGTTTCTTCACTGAGGAAGCCCTTGTTCGTGCTGATCTACGAACTTCTTCTGGCTGTGTGGAAGGCTCTGGTGTGTCTACTATGGTTGTAGCTAAATTAGCCAGGGTTTCTAATCCAGTTTTCTCCTGAGCTGGTGATTGAAACTCCTTTAGCTTCAACCTCAGAATCCTCAGCTGACTATACAGCTTCATGTTTTCCCTGATAAATACCCTGTTTCTGTCTTTAATCTTGTCATGCTTCTCCTTGAGGGTTTGGTTTATCTTGAACAGATCTGCATTTCTGTCAGTTAGGTCTGTATTAGCTTTTTTAATCACCCTCTCCAGGACTTCCATTTCGTAGACCTGTTGGAGGAGTTTGTTGATTTTTCGTGATCTAGATTTTTTAGGCTTACTTGAAGAGGGTTCTGCCACTGATGGACTGTATGCCTCATTAGGAGTTGGTGAAGGTAAATTGGAACAATAATCTGCACCCTGTTCAATCTGCACATTATCCCGAGTCTCAGTCAATTCTTGTTCTGGTTCTAAATCGTTGTAAGGTAGGTTTAAAGGGTTGTTTCCTGTAGCAGGGTCTTTAGACTGTTCACCTTCAAACTGCAGTTTTCTTTTTATACCTCTCTTCTTACCAGAGGATGATTTTGTAGGATCTCTTGGTGGTGAGATACCTTTCCTTTTCCTATGACTTCTTTTGGGAGTAATAGTCTTTCTGCCACTGGTCTTCTTAGTCTCAGCCTCTGGTGGTTTCTTTGTTTGGAATTTGTTCCAGAAAAGAAAGAAACCCCAATTAACCTGTTTCCTCTGCAGAGCTTCCTTGACAAGAAGAGTGAAAAGACCTTGGTGAGATAATCTGCCAGCAACCTTAGCAGGTTTGGCTTTGACTTGTTTGTCCATTTTAGTAAGGGTCTTATGAAAATAGAAAGGTAGATTTATTGGTTCTCTACCAGTGAAATGATTGAGAAGCTTAAAATGATAAAACATTACTCTGTTATACCATCCCTCACAGGTAATGTAAACAAAAATTGCCTTTAGCAATGCCTGCCATTGAGGTTCTAAAAAGGACATTGGAATATCCTTCTTCCAAATCAAGTTTTTGTGGATGGGCAACAAATATGATCTGAATTCTATATTTGATGGCAGTGTGGATTTAAACCAACAATCTCATGTCCGTGGAAGACCTGTAAACTCTGTTATAGAAGCTTCATCTATGATAAACTCTTCTTTCCCAATCTTGGCAGATCTTCCATTATATGCAATTGCAAACGATTCAGCTACATGTTGATGGAAACTGATCAGTTTTTCACAGTATGTGAATACCCCTGCTCATTTGAAAAACTCTGCTACCTCTGGGTGCGCCTCCAAATACCAAACCCTGTCTACTTCAGACCTCAACATTGGCCCTGCTTTCGGCATTGATCAATAATCTCTGCACCTGTGATTATGGGAAACTAAATGTCCAGAGAGACAAAGGTTCTAGAATTTAGGAACGCAGAGGGTATATCTCAGGGAAGAACCGGTGGGACAGGGTGACACAAAATTCGGATAACCGAGCTCAAACGCTAGACAAGTTTCGAGCGACAATTTGACTGAGGGCATGCCAAAATTTTAGATTCTCGGTGGTAAACTTAAAAATATGAAACAAGATGAGATTTGGACTTGCCTGATAAGTCGCACTGGCTTAATTGACTCTTGAGCGATCACTGGACTCTAGTGGCGCTTTGATTATCACCAGGGGAAATGGGATTAGGATCTCAGAAAATACGTTAAATTGATGAAGATGCGAATCTGCGACTATCTCAGAAATCTCCGGAATTCAAAATGATATTGTATGAGGATTTAATGAGGGATTAACGGGATCATGACCATCATCCATGAATTTCAGTGATACCGTCGTGTGTAGATTTTGAAAAGACAATTGCGGTCGAAAGGACAACAGGAGCTTGAGATTTTCGGATAGACACCATCAGAGCGCGCATACCTTCCACTTGATGAGATTTCGGTGGTTACGTTTCATCATTGCGCCAAGTTTACAGCTGGCTCGTACGAAAGCATGGGCTTTCCATTTTTACCATTGAAACGCTTTCGATAGTTAACCGCACTCTTGCTTTGACCTTTTAACTACCGGGAACAAAAGCTTTCGGTGGTTAATGAGCGCCTGTCGGGCTCGCCTAAACCACTGAAACCTGAGACTATGACTTTTTCTTGACCAAACCAAATCCAAAATTTCTTTTGGGATTATTTACAGAATACAGACTCTCTAACCTACTTGCAAAAATTTAGGAATAAAATTTAGACACGATCTATCACCTCAAAAAGAAAAATTTCCACAAATTCATTTTGGGAGATAACATTTGGCTCCAAATGGGATGGGAATCTCCCTGTGAGGTGACCAAGAACCTAGCTAGACTCAGTAGCCTTTATTACAAAATTAAAAGAAATCTTAAAAAAAAAAAAAAAAAAAAAATCTGGTACCATTGGGCATGGAGTTATTCAAGTGACAGAAACAAAGAAAACAAAACTGAAAAAAGAATATGTACAAGTAGAACAGGACTTTTAAGAAAAGCCTCATGAAAAATAGATCTTAAGAAAGCGCCCGTTGAAAGGGCCACCTGCTACTTCCTCGCCTGAAATATTTTGGAGAACAAAGGTATTGTTCTGTTGCACAACTGTTATGACAAAAGGACCTGTCCAAAGAGCCTCAAATTTGTCGTGTTTCCCCTTCTCTTGCCTTGTTGCATCCCACTTTAAGACTAAATCCCCTGTTTTGAAGACATTTGATTTGACTTTCTTGTCGAAGGTCTCCTTGATTCTTTCTTGATGGAATTCTGTTTTTTCCAAGAGCTGCTCTCTATCTTGCTGTAGCTCTACCAAATTATGAATTCTTCGGGTCAAATCACTTGGTTCAGAATTAGTTTCTTGTAAAAAATTTGCAACCGGCAGTGCAAGTTGAACAGGAAATATGGCCTCAGTACCATATACCAACTTGAAAGGATATGTACCAATTGATTTCTTACATGTAACCCTGTCATCCCACAAAGCAAACTTCAGCTTGGAATCCCAGCCTCTGGCATTTTGTTCAAGCAGCTTCTTTATAATCCTGACTAAACTCTTGTTTGATGACTCAGCTAGGCCATTCCCTTGCGGATAGTAAGCAGTGGAATGTACCAGCTAGATTCCCAGCTCTTCACATAATTTCACCAAGTGTTTATCTTTGAATGCAACAGTGTTATCAGTGACTATTCTCTTTGGGCAACCAAATCTGGCAAATATGTTTTCTTGCAGAAAATTTATGATGACAGTATGATTGGTGTTCCGGGTGGGATCAGCCTCAATCCACTTTGTAAAGTAATCAGTGGCAACAAGGATCCACGGTGCTGACCACTAGAAGGCGGGTGAATTTCACCTATGAAGTCCAGGCCCCACTGCTGGAAAGGCCCTGTGACCACTATAGGTTTGAGGGGAAGGGACTTCAGTTGTTGTTTTCCTTCAAATCTTTGACACTTTTCACATGTTTTAACAAAATCACACACATTTGAAAATAAGGATGGCCAGTAGTAACCAGATCTTAAGATTTTATGTGCAGTGGTTTTCTAGTAGTGATGTCTCCCGCATTCACTATTATGGAATTCAATCATGACCTTAGCTGCTTCATCTTGGTTTATGCACCTCAATAATAAACCTATTGGATTTTTCCAGAACAATAAGTTGTCATTTATGCAGAAATTTATGGCTTTGAGCTTCAAAGCCCTTTCTTGTGTTTTTGTCAAATCTGATGGGACTGATAAAGTCTGCAGAAAATAAATAATGTGACTGTACCATTTGCAATCAGCTAGGTGAGATGAGACTTGCATTTCTTCACCTTCCTTATCCTCTGAAGACTGAACATTATCTGCATTAATATTCACCAAATTTATTTCGAGCAACCTGCAATTTTCTTCTGCCAAAAGTTTGGCAAGGCCCTGACCCTTCACAAGTTTTGTTGGTTTAATTTCAACATCAAATTCAATCAACTTTGCTATCCACTTACTCCTTTTTCCATCTATGTCGGGTTGTATCATCACATCTTTGACTGAACTGGAGGGAACTAAAGCTATTACCTTTGCCTGAAGGATTTAAACTATGAAGGCTTTCAATGACTTGATAAGTGCATATGCTTGTTTCTCCAGTAATTCATACTTTACCTCTGTGTCCCTCAAGACCTTACTAAAGAAGGAAACTGGCTGCTCCTGATCATCGACATTTTTCTGCAAGAGTACTGTTGTGATTGTATCACTTGAAGCAAATGGAAAAAGTTAAAATACCTTGGAGAAATAGGGGATGATCAAAACAGGGGTTGTTGTGATGGCTTCCTTGATGGCATTGAATGAGTGTTTGGCTTCTTCAGTCCATTTTACCTCGGAGTCCTTTCTTAACATAGCAGTGATATGCTTTGTGAGTTATGCAAAGTTTACTATAAACCTTCTGATAAAGTTTATAGTCCCAAGGAAAGATTGAATGTCCTTCTTAGATCTAGGAAGAGACAGATTTTTAATTGCTTCTACCCTTTTTGGGTCGATTTTCACCCCATCAGCTGAAACAATATGCCCAAGTAATTTCCCTTCATTAAGTGCAAAATTTGATTTTTTTGGATTAAGAGAAATGCCATACCTTCGACATTTTAGAAATGTCTTTTTTAAGTGCTACAAATGAAGTTCATGGCTGCTTGAGAAAACAGTGATATCATCGAGATATATCAGGACAAATTTATCTTTCTCTCCAACGAAAGCAATGTCCATTGCCCTTAGGAATGTCGCTCCTGCATTCATCAATCCAAAGGGCATATTCTCGTACATAAACGTACCCCATGGAGTGGTAAAAGCAGTCTTTTCTTTATCGTCCGGATGGACAGCAATCTGGTTGTATCCAAAAAACCCATCAATAAAAGACATCACCTTTGATCCTGACACCTTCTGCAAAATATGCTCCATTTTGGGCAGAGGGTAGTTGTCCTTCCTAGAGAACTTATTCAAATTTCTGAAATCGTTGTAGAGTCTGATCTCCCCATTCTTCTTCCTGACTGGTACGAGATTCTCAATCCATTCTGAATATCTGAGGGGAATGATGATGCAGGCATCCAATAGTTTTTTAATTTCCCTTTCCATTGTAGGTAGCAACAAAGGGTTGAAGGATCTAAGCTTCTACCTAAATGGTTTGGTGTCTTTATTCAAGGGAATCTTAAGCTGAATTACCTCTGTGTCAAAAGTCTTCAAGTCATCATATTTCCAAGCGAAAATTTCAGCAAACTCCTTTAGCAATTCTCCATAATCAGCCCTTTGTTTTTCAGTCAAATGTGAGGCTAAGTTGACATACTTGGGATCTTGTTCGCTAGCTACATTGTACTGCAAAACTTCTGAATCTTTTTCCCCACTTTCCAATTTGACGGCAACATCATTATTATCGAACAGCCTTTCCAACAGGACCAAACCTTTAGGAATTTTGTTGGTAGACAGCTGGACTATTTCATGTGCTGCGATTTTGCTTCTAAATTCTGGCTTCTCAATTTCATTGTCATGTTCATTCTCCTGATCGATCTGTAGGTCTGCAAACTCATCTATCACTGCAAGAAATCTAGTGAGTTCAGCATCATCTTCAAAAACCTTCCAAAATTTTACATTATCAGGGAGAGAGGGCCTATATTTAACTTGAATTTTGTAAGCTAATTTATGAGGCAGAGGGGGTATGAATGCACAAGCAGATACGGCTAATGAATCAGCCAATTCATTCATTTCTCTAGGTACATATGAAATTTTAAAATCTGCAAAATCATGAATTGCCTTCAACACTTCATCTCTGTATGTTTTCAGTCTGACATGCTTTGCTTGAAAGGACTTATTCACCTGCTGAATAATCAAATATGTGTCTCCAAACACCTGCAATTTGTTAATCTTCCTCTCTTTGGCTGCATTCAGCCCCAAAAGTAGTGCCTCATACTCATCGATATTATTAGTCACTTTAAAATCAAGTTTAAAGGACAAATGAGAGGTTTTCTTAGAAGGGGAAATCAATACCACTCTTGCTCCTGCTGATTCTTTAGTGCAAGCACCGTCAAATAACATCGTCCAAAGATCGTCTTCTGTTGTTTCTGTGGGATGAAATGTGGTCTGAACTGTGGGCTTTCTGAGCAGCAATGTATCAGGTAATGAATCATCAATTTGCAAAATACAAGATCCCATACCTTTGTTGACCGAATAGATAGGATGATTGGATGGATTTTTCTCGTCACTGATTACATATGCCAACTGAGAGATCCATTTGAAGAGTGCCACCTAGCCTCTTCATCCACGATCTTGATAGTAGACATCCAAATTTAGGGGGTATGTCAGCCACAACTATATCCATCACCATAGTCTTCATGGATGCTTGGGTTAAGGTTACAGCCAAATCCTTAATCATCCCAAGACATTTGACTTTTCGAGAGTCAAATGAGAAAAGATCATGATAAGACTTGGTGATCTCCAACCCAAGCTCATCCATGACCGCCTTTGGCATCAAATTGTGCGAAGCACCAGAGTCCAACAAATAGTTATGCAGTGTTTTCTCATGAATATTTAAAGAGATGTAAAAGGGAGGACAGCTTTCATCTCTGTCTTCTATCATTTGGCCCAGAGTGATGGTTGGATTTTCATCATATATGTTGAGGATATCAACAGAAAGGGATACAGATTGGGGATCTAAATTTTTGAGGATATCCCTTTTAAACATTTCATTTTTCATTAGCTCGACTAGAGGAATAGGAATTTTAATTTTTTGTATTTCAGCCTCAAAATTGAATGAATATGGGACTTTATCATAAGCTTTATCAGAAACCTTTACTTGATTTGAAGGAGCTTCCTGATTGCTCTGTTGTTCAACAGGAGGCTGACTTTTTGGAGTTTGATGCTTGACATGGGCAGCAGTCTTTTTGGGAGGAGATGATGCTTTCACCTTTGGAGGATTTGCTTGATGATTCTCTGATGTCTGATCTTTTTGCTTAACAGGGGTTGTGCTCTCTTTGGGAGAGGTTGGTGCCTCTTGTTGAGCAGTATCATATTTTGATCGGAGGTTATATCTCTTCTTTTCTTCTACAGTGAAAATGCCATCATCAATAAGATTATCTTCTGTCTGTTCAGTCATCAATGCTTCCTCATAGTCGTGTTGTGTTAGATAAGATTTCCCTGTCTCTTCTCCAACACAATGAATGTTATCTTCTCCACCTTCTTGATATTCACCATCATCTTCATCCATCACAACATTTTGAAGAGGGACCTTTATCCTCTGATCTTCAGTAGGATTCTTTTCTCTTTGCAAGATCTGAGTTGGCTGATTATTCCTTCTGAAATTGTTGGGATTTTGATTCGGATTCCTGCCTGGAGAATCATAAGTGCCTCTTCCCTTCACAGGCTGCTTATTTTCAATCTTAAGCTTAGATATCTCAAAGGTTAGAGACTCTAGCATCTTAGCAATTTTATCAAATTTCGGATCAGCACTTGATGAAGATGAAGCCTCATTCCTTGGCCTTCTTCTATCAGAATCTCCTTTCCTCTTTTGGGAGGCTAGGATATTTGATTCCACCTCAAGGGCAGCATATTGCATGAGAGATAATGTTGGTGACCTCCTTTCTCTCAACAATAAGCATAAATCTAAGTCAAAAGCATCAGAGTATGTGATCTTGGCAGAAGCATCTGAAGGTTTTATCTCTGCTGGTATTTTACCATACATCCGGTTAAATCTCCTAGTGAAATCAGAGACTAACTCACTACTTTGTTTCCTCAGGTTTCTGAATTCTGTGATATAGTAGAAAAAATATCTTCTTTCACCCCAATGTTTCAGAAATGTCTCATCCAATTGATCGATTCCAGCTATAAAACCAGCAGGGAGTTCTTTGAACCATTTCCTAGCATGGCCATCTAGGCTTTGGACAAAGACTCGTGTCCAAACATCTTCTTCTTCAATATTAAGGTTTTCAGCATAACTGTAAAAAGCCTCAATATGTTCTTCAGCAGACACATCGCCTTCGCCTGTGAATTTAGGCATATACTTCTGATAGTCTCCCATTGGCATGGCTGATACTGGGTTTGGCAATATGAGTGGTGCATATCTAGCAGCTAGTATTTGTTGCATCTTAGTCAAAGGAGGTGGTGCAGCCATAACTATCAAGGGTGAGGAAAATGATGGTTTCTTTTTCAAGTCTTCAACACTGGAGGAATGTGAAAGAGGTGAATCTTTTAATGGGAAAGAGGTCTGATAAGAGGCTCTGTAAAAATTTGCAAGTTGTCCAGCTAAATTTCCTTCACCTTTAGCAGATAGCTCTTGGAGGAGATGTTTGACAGCAAGAAGGCTAGTATAAATGTTCAAATGGTCTTCTTGTTGTTGAGAATGAAAAGACTCAAGGGAAGAAGAACTGTGGCTTCTTTCTAAAGTCTTGGGTGTTTTTTCAATCAAATTTAAATCTATCAATTTATCATCATTAGGATTTTTCTGTTGATCAAAAAGAATTTGTTCTTCTACAGAATTTACAGTTGTTTTTTCATCAATGCTCTCTGAAAAGAACTCAAATTTTTCTGTAGTAGATTTTCCAGAACTGAAAAGAGGATTACCTTATGTATCTAATTTTGAAGTTTGACCTTGAATTGTCTTTCCTTTTCTGAGAATTAGTTCTGGATTGGACACTGGCATGACAGGTGATTATTGAGGATTCGCCCTAGTACTGATCCTCTTAGAAGCCAGGATGAACTTGTGGAGTCGCCAGATAGATAATTACAACCAACTAAAAATGTCTAATCTTTATCTATCATCAAAGATCAGCTTTGTATCATAT
This sequence comes from Picea engelmannii, assembly GCA_009831015.1. Lineage (NCBI taxonomy): Eukaryota > Viridiplantae > Streptophyta > Pinopsida > Pinales > Pinaceae > Picea > Picea engelmannii. The sequence goes on from ML822822.1 coordinate 107,605, forward strand.
CCCAGGAAAGCAAAGCTTGAATTTCATCTCCCCGGCAACGGCGCCAATTTGTTATCACTCCAAGAAACTCCTTAGGGTTGTAGGCTAAGGATGCTTGGTAACCTAATAAATCATGAATAATGAAAGTGTGGATCAATGAGATAACTCAAGGGCTTAATGAGAAGAACAACTTATCATGCATCCAAATGAGCCAGTGCTTTTAGAAACCAATAATCAGATACAGTGATTCAAATGGGATATCAAGAACACCATTCTAGATAACCAAGTACATTAACATGCAGGGTCATACAAGATAGCAAGAGATCATTCAATTCAAATTTATGAGCTAAATAAGAAGATGACATTTCTTAATAGATGAGCTAAATTGAATCAAATTATAGAGCAATGTAACACATGAGAAAATCTGACAATGGTAGCAAAAGAAGATTGTAATTCATATCAAGATAAGAGTCTTAGTACATATGCCAAAAAATGTCTCCAGAATTGAACCCTTGGTTCATCTTCTAACCTTAGCTTTATAGCTTTACAAAACAGTTCTGAGATCCTGAAAACATGGATCAAATGAGCTAAAAATAGTAAATCAAAATCTAATTGCAAAAGTTGTGGGATGATCCCCAAAAGTGAGGTCAATCCCAGATTTTCCGGTCCTCCTCTCTTGTTGAGTATTGATGTAGCGATGGATAGTCTCCCAAGGCTGAATGCTGACCCTCCAAGAGAGATAAGTTTGAATCTGTTGATGTGAGAAACTGTCCTGATTTTCTGTCTTTGTTAAAGATGTCAAAAACCTTTGAAACACCTCCTCTTCCCATAATCTATCAAAAATAGCTATTGGATTTATCTTGATAGTTTATCAAATGTTCATTAGAAGAGGTCTCAAAAATTTCCAGCTCAAAAAACTTCGATCTGTGTAAAAACTCGATCATTCTAGAAATGACAGGCTTTCAGTGGTTAATTGAGAAAGCTCCTGAGTGAATTATCTACCGAAAGTCCTGATTTTTAGTGGTTAATGAACAGTCGTCCTGTTCGCCTAAACCACCGAAACTTCAATTTTGAGAAAACTTCAAAATTGCAAAAATTCTTACCTCGAATCCCTTACTGATGTTCAAGGTTTCTTGGTTGAGGCAGCCCTTGTTCGTGTTGATCTACGAACTTCTGTTGGTTGTGTGGAAGGCTCTGGTGTATCTACCATGGTCGTAGCTAAATTATCCAGGGTTTCTAATCCAGTTTTCTCCTGAGATGGTGATTGAAACTCCTTTAGCTTGAACCTCAGAATCCTCAGTGGTCTATACAGCTTCATGTTTTCCCTGATCAATACCCTATTTATGTCTTTAATCTTGTCATGCTTCTCCTTGAGGGTTTGGTTTATCTTGAACAGCTCTGCATTTCTGTCAGTTAGGTCTGTATTAGATTTTTTAATCACCCTCTCCAGGACTTCCATTTCGTAGACCTATTTGAGGAGTTTGTTGATTTTTCGTGATCTAGCTTTTTTAGGCTTACTTAAAGAGGGTTCTACCACCGATGGACTGTATGCCTCAGTGGGAGTTGGTGAAGGTAAATTGGAACAATAATCTGCACCCTGCTCAATCTGCACATTATCCCGAGTCTCATTCAATTCTTGTTCTGGTTCTAAATCGTTGTAAGGTAGGTTTAAAGGGTTGTTTCCTGTAGCAGGGTCTTTAGACTGTTCACCTTCAAACCGCAGTTTTCTTTTTATACCTTTCTTCTTACCAGAGGATGATTTTGTAGGATCTCTTGGTGGTGAGATACCTTTCCTTTTCCTATGACTGCTTTTGGGAGTAACAGTCTTTCTTCCACTGGTCTTCTTAGTCTCAGCCTCTGGTGGTTTCTCTGTTTGGAATTCGTTCCAGAAAAGAAAGAAACCCCAATTAACCTCTTTCCTCTGCAGAGCTTCCTTGACAAGAAGAGTGATAAGCCCTTGGTGAGATAATCTGCCAGCAACCTTAGTAGGTTGGGCTTTGACTTGTTTGTCCATTTTAGTAAGGTTCTTATGAAAATAGAAAGGTAGATTTATTGGTTCTCTACCTGTGAAATGATTGAGAATCTTAAAATGATAAAATATTACTCTGTTATACCGTCCCTCATAGGTAATGTAAACAAAAATTGCCTTTAGCAATGCCTGCCATTGAGGTTCTAAAAAGGACATTGGAATATCCTTCTTCCAAATCAAGTTTTTGTGGATGGGCAACAAATATGATCTGAATTCTATATTTGATGGCAGTGTGGATTTAAACCAACAATCTCCTGTCCGTGGAAGACCTGTAAACTCTGCTATAGAAGCTTCATCTATATGATAAACTCTTCTTTCCCAATCTTGGCAGATCTTCCATTATATGTAATTCCAAACGCTTCAGCTACCTGTTGATGGAAACTGATCAGTTTTTCGCAGTATGTGAATACCCCTGCTCGTTTGAAAAACTCTGCTACCTCTGGGTGTGCCTCCAAATACCAAACCCCGTCTACTTTAGACCTCAACACTGGCCCTGCTTTCGGCATTGATCAATATTCTCTGCACCTGCGATTATGGGAAACTGAATGTCCAGAGAGACAAAGGTTCTAGAATTTAGGAATGCAGAGGGTATATCTCAGGGAAGAACTGGTGGGACAGGGTGACACAAAATTCGGATAACCGAGCTCAAACGCTAGACAAGTTTCGAGCGACAATTTGACTGAGGGCATGCCGAAATTTTAGATTCTCGGTGGTAAACTTAAAAATATGAAACAAGATGAGCTTTGGACTTGCCTGATAAGTCGCACTGGCTTAATTGACTCTTGAGCGATCGTTGGACTCTAGTGGCGCTTTGATTATCACCAGAGGAAACGGGATTAGGATCTCAGAAAATACGTTAAATTGATGAAGCTGCGAATCCGCGACTATCTCAGAAATCTCCGTAATTCAAAATGATATTGTATGAAGATTTAATGAGGGATTAACGGGATCATGATGGATCATGTACTTGCGAATGGAAATGAAAAGAGGCTTCGTGACCATCATGCATGAATTTCAGTGATACCTCCGTGTGTACATTTTGAAAAGACAATTGCGGTCGAAAGGACAACAGGAGCTTGAGATTTTCGGATAGACACCATCAAAGCGCGCATACCTTCCACTTGACGAGCTTTCAGCGGTTACGTTTCATCATTGCGCCAAGTTGACAACTGGCTCGTGCGAAAGCAAGGGCTTTCCATTTTTACTGTTGAAACGCTTTCGGTAGTTAACCGCACTCTTGCTTTGACCTTTTAACTGCTGGGAACGAAAGATTTTGGTGGTTAATGAGCGCTTGTCGAGCTAGCCTAAACCACCGAAACCTAAGATTCCGACTTTTTCTTGACCAAACCAAATCCAAAATTTCTTTTGGGATTATTTACAGAATACAGACTCTCTAACCTTTGCAAAAATTTAGGAATAAAATTTAGACACGACCTATCACCTCAAAAAGCAAAATTTCCACAAATTCATTTTTGGAGCTAACACCTATCTTTCAACATGCGATATGGATATGATTAGTGAAGTGCACTACTTTTTAAGAGCAGATGAATGATCAAAATTGACTATCAATACCATCTAAGGATAGCATCTATAAGTTAATGCTAGACACAACCTTTGTGTTTCAATGTAGGATGCAACCTCATGTCTTAGTATGTGACACAACCTATGTGTAAACACTAGACACATCATTGATTTGATTTCATCTATATTCCTTTAAAACATAGGAATTTCAAAATTAACTTGTATTTTAAATGGTGACATTCCTACGAAATGATTTATTATTGAAGGTGACTCCATAATTATTGGAAATCATCAAAAGAGATTGGAAAAAGTGTCCACCATCTCATTTATTTGTCACATAAGGACTTCTTGGAGAAACAAATTAATAACATCTCTTACTCTATGGCGTTTCTTTACTTTGACCGACATCAAAGGTCACCTGGCTAATTCCTCGAATCCTACCATATTCCTCATAGTTGCATTCTATAACTTCGTAATTCCTCAACATATCCTTTATTATATACTTACCACCTTCAAACTCAACTTTAAAATCCAACTTATTCATTTGATTAAAAAAAAAGAAAAAAGTTTTCCATACAAAACCTCTCTTTAACATCATGGCATCTTTAATTCTGAGTAACATATCTTGAATGCTCGGCAACATATGCACATTCGTCTTTCGTCACCAAATTGCAGATCTCCTGTCACTTTTTCCTTAAATTAATCTTTCCTTCTATCACACTGCGAAAAATATTTATCCCATGAATCTCTAATGACTAATGATTTTTGTTGCTACGACTAAATGTCCCTCTTCACGCTTATGTGGGTTCTTCTTCTCAACAAATATTTATTAGTTCCTTCCTCCACAAGGACCATAGCTTTTGATCACATAGTCAAACTACGTTGACTTTGCATCAACTTGGCTATGTTTTCATAAAAACAAATTGGGTGCCGAATGTTTAAGGTAAGTTATTATTTATTTGTTTTTTTTAGTTTTAAAATAATTTTAATATTTTATAAAACTCAAAAACTGAATTTGTTATTATTAAAATGTGATTGATAGGACTAAATAAGTATTGGATTTAAATTGGATTTTATCTTAAATCCAATCTATTTTGGTGATAATCCAATTGGTTTTTTTATGGTGCAGTTGTAGGAAATACTTGTGGTATTGGATTATATTTAAAAATCTCCTCAGAACACACAGTCAGGGCATGTTTTGTTGGAGACACTGGAAATAACATGAAAGCAGAGCTCTTGGGCCTTTGGGGACTACTACTACTCGCTTCCTATTTCACTATAAAAAAGATGATGGTTGCAGGAGATCCTACGGTCACTATAGATTGGATAAACTCCAAATCCAATTTGAATCTTATTTATCTCAACCACTAGAAAGACAAGATCAGAAGTTAAAAAGATGGATTTGATTCTATCAAATTTATGCATATACATAGACAGTTCAACCAAGTTGCAAACAGCTTATCAAAGATGCCTCTTAAAGACACGCCAGGCTGGATTTTTTATAAAGAAGTTGTTGTAAACACACAAAATTTCTACATTTTCTAGTGTGTATAACTTCAAATACAAAAGATGAAAATCCCATTATATATCACTAGGATGACTTTTCTGGACAGTATAGAAGGAAAGGAATTTTTTTTGTCTTTTTGTATAAATTAGAAGGAAGTCAAGTCTACAGATCTTTTTTGATCGATGATTACTAGATATATATGTAACAAAAAGTTTCATTTGATTCTAATAGAATAATAGTGAAACTGTTTTTTACGCGTGAAATTAAAACAAAAAAAAAAACTTTGTGGTAGGCAATCTTTTCCTAACAATTGTCAGCTTTTTAAATTAATTTAAAAATAAAATAAAATAAATTATTCCATTGGGTGAATTGTGGGTTTGTCATTATTTCTTGGTCTAAGTATAGAACCATACTACCACATCTGTTAGACATTGTAGTTGATGCAAAAAGTAGCCTCAAACCATTGCTTAATACACTTGTTACTTTTGCTCAGTTGCTACACATGCAGGTTTTTTGGGAACGACGATCCACTCGACAGCTGCATGGAGCCACCATTTGATCCTTCATCACCTGGATTTGAATAGTTTTAAACTGTGAACATCAACACATACCCAATTCAATTCCATTCTCAATTCCATTCTATGAATAAATGAAAGAACATTGAAGAGATGTACTTGAAGGGAAAATGAGGTTGCTCGGCCAAGAGATGGTGGTTGTCTTTATCTTTGCCTTGGATAATTCATTGTATCATGTGAGAAATCTCGTGGAGCAAAGGTTTATGCTTGAACAAAGAAAGTGGCCTAGAAGTGTGGATGTATGTGTGGAAAGTTGTCCCGGGATTCCTACACTGAATATGTTTCAAAGGGAGTGCAGATTAGTTGCCATATTAGTTGAGCTACATATTCAAAGGGAGTGTAGATTAGTTGCCATATTAGTTGAGCTACAATTGATAGAAGATAGTTTTTTTCTAGTAGTAATCATCCATCCATATTGAGCTGAAGGAACTACTCTATCATGATATTCATGCTCTCATTTATTTTGGTAAAGAAACATTAACTCTTTCTTTGTGTTATTTCAATTTAAAAAATAGTTTAAAAAAAATATGAAGGTTATGGCTACCTGCAATATATTTGAAGTTTCATTGTAAATTTCTTATAAGATGTGACGAAGGGAGCTTGAATCCAATTAATCTTGACAAGACCACCTCTGGTAGCCCAATTATCTCCATTCCAAATGCTTCTAAAGATTTTCATTGGTTGTTTGTTTGCAAAAGGTACTCCCAAGCTCTCATTGATGTTGAATACTCTAATCATATTATCGTCCACGAAAATTCTGCAATAGGATGAATTTTAGAGGTTACAGAACTTTCAATTGAGAAATGGAAAAATAAAATAAAAACATCTACACCACTTACATTATTTGTTTTGTATTCCATAAAATAGAGTAGGTGTGAAAAGTAAGTGTAGGGTCAAACCACAAGTAGAACCATTTATCTCTGTTGTTGAGTCCATTAGAATAGATATTCGTATGCAAGACATAGGGACTACCAAAATGGTTTCCTAGGAATTCCAAGTCAATTTCATCATGGTGGGAATCGTTAGAGGAAAGTTGTAAATGGCATGGCATTATCATATTGTTATACAATATGATAAAAATAAAATTAGCAAATATTTATTTTTGTTGATGCATGTTGCATCATAGAGGTACTTCCACATTGGCTTGTGTCTAGCATGTGGAAGTCGTTGTAAGCCTTCTATTTTGAGACTTTACTTTAATAAGCGATTTTATTAGTGAGTTGAGTTTTATTTAAGGAAAATGATTTAATTATCATTAGTGAATTAAATAATAGTCGTTGATCTCAAGTTAGGTGAGAATTAATCTCAATTGTCAAACACTTTAGAGATTAGGGTTAGGTCATAACTCAATCTTATAAAAGAAAGGATAGGGTAAAGGAGAAGACACTTTTTGGTGAGATACTAAGGTCAGACTTTTGGTGAGAGACCAAGGTGGGACTTTCACACAAAGATAGTAAAGAAGGAATTTTTCTAGTGTGAAGTTGGTTGAGAGAGTAAAAGAAAAGAAGGACCTTTGCTTACACATGAGTGAGGAGATCCCATTGATTAGGTGAAGAGAGTTCATCAAAGTTTTGATGATGAGAGGGTTGGAACACGAAGGACTGTGATTCAATATCTTAGATAGGTGGAGAAGGAATTCCATCTAGAGAACATACAATTCAAGGAGAAGAGAGAGTACATGCAGTCGGGTTTCAGTTCATTGAAGCCAGAGAAAAGCGTAGAGCCATACAAAGGTTTTTGTACAGTATTTTTGTATGTATACATGGGCGTTAGTGGAGACAAAAGCATATATGTAGGTGTGTTTAAGGAAAGGCATGTACACCTCAAAAATCATGTAGATCTGGGTTGTACAACAGAGAAGACTTTGCCATCTTTGTATGTAGTTGTATTTCTCTTAGTGGGACACTATCCCTATTACAGGAGCCCTAATTTGACCATAATAAAATCATCTGAGTACCGGTTTTCCCTCTAGGGTTTTTCCAGGGTTTCTACCTGAAAATATTTGTGTCTTGTGTGCAAGATTTTGGTTTCCTTATTTATTCTTCCGCTGTAATCTTTAATTGATTGCTTAGTTGTGCTTTAATTTAATAAGTGATTTATTTGGAATTAACTGCCAAGTGTTGGGTAGAGGGGTAAAATCAACATGGTATCAAAGCACATGCTCTAAGAGGAATCTAGATCTCGTATCCATAACAGTTGGAGGAAGATCTATTATATTTTCAAGGAGATATTGTTAGATCTATAACCAGTAGGAGGCAATTGAAGGACAGATTCTATGGAAACAATAGTACTGAGGCAGAACTAGGGATTTTCAGGTTTATAGAGTTGTATGCAAGTTATAGAAGGAACAAACGCATACATGTGTGGGCCTCTTTGGAGACAGGTGCATATACGAAGAGTGTAGTAAGCACATGCACGTACATGTGCAGGTCTCATTAATGGAGGTAGCACGCACATATGTGGGTCTCATCAAGGGAGGTCGCGTACATACACGGGTTCGAGTGATGACAGGCGTGTACAAGGCCATACATGACAGTATAGGGGTAGTTTTAGCAAAGGGTTATCATATCAAATCTATGAGATGGAAATTGGATTGCGATTTAAGGATAGGTTGGATGGGGTTTCCAACTACAGTCCTTGGAAGGAGAGGATCATGTTGGTGTTGGTGGATGGTATTAAAAGGATTCATGAAGAAATGTACATTGTTCATCAAAGGGATTGTAGCACATGAGAACCTCCCTGATTGGTCAAGGTTGTGGCATGACTTTTTTCAGGAGGTACTTCAAGATGAAGAAATGAATGGAGGCTAGCACAAGAATGATGATGAGAACCTTGCTCTTGCAAGCTAGGAAAATAAGGGCAAGTTCAAGAAGATTGTCAGTGGAGATTATACCTCTTAATACGACAAGAAAAAGGACATGAGCAAAGAAAATTGATTTGCATGTCACGAGTTTTGGAATTATGTAGTTCAATGTCCAAACAAGAAGAAGGGTGGGAACGAAATGCAACCAAGGGTAGCTGCATCGACAAAGAATCAAATGGATGAGTTTTGCAAGAAGTTTGAACAGACAAAGTTCTTACTTGTTTCTGAGAAATCCTTGGGCACCATATTAGTTGGTGAATGGTTGATAGATAGTGGAGCCACATGTCATATGACAGGAGCATGGGAGTTGTTCGGGAGCTTCACATAGTCTGACTTAGATTTGCATGTGGAACTTAGTATGGGAACCAAGTAGGCAATGAGGGGATCTGGAACGGTGTCATTCAGGATAGAGTCAAGAGGTGTGTTGAGAGTGAAAAATGTCTTATGGGTGCCATAACTCAAGAGCAGTGTGCTCTCAGTCTAAATAATTGAGAAGAAGGGGTTTGACGTATTATTTTAGGATGGTCAGGAACTGATCGTGCCTAAAGGATCTAACTTAGACACAACCATTATTTTTTGAGTTAGAGAGAGAAAATCATATAAGCTAAAGGGACAACCTATGCGAGAAATGGAAAGAATCCACAGAGTGGAAGAGAACTAGGAGTAGGTAGCTCTGAAGTTTGAGCAGCTCAAAGGGAGTCAACCTTCAGGTTTAGGTGGGAAGGAGCATCCTTCCAAGTTTGTCAAGGAGTCATGATTCGAGATGACCATGTAGGATATTGAGGATCGAGAGGCTTCTAGGATTATGATCATAGGGGAGTCTTTGAAGGTGGTTCTAAGCGAGATGGCATGGATAGCTTATGTTTCATAGGGAGAAACCAATCAGGTGGATTGGAGAGAAACCATGGTAGCATATCTGGTAGAGAAGACAAAGCCAACTCCAGGTGGTAGAAGTAGCTTCCTCGCTAAGAGAGAGTGCTAATGCATGTAGCATCGGATAGGTACTTCCACATTGGCTTCTGTCTAGCACGTGGAAATCATCATAAGCCTTATATATTGAGACATTACTTTAATTTAAGTAAAGCGATTTTGTTATTGATTTGAATTTTATTTAAGGAAAATCCTTTAATTAGCATTAGTGAATTAAATAATATTCGTTGGTCTCAAGTGAGGTGAGAAGTAATGATCTAAATCGCCAATCACTTTGGAGATTAGGGTTAGATCATAACTCAATCTTATAAAAGCAAGGCTAAGGTAAAGGAGAAGACACTTTTTGGTGAGATACCAACGTCGGACTTTTGGTGAGAGACCAAGGTGGGACTTTTACACAGAGATAGAAAGGAAGGACTTTTGCTAGTGTGAAGTCGGTTGAGAGTGTAAAAGAAAATAAGGACCTTTTCTTACACATGAGTGAGGAGATTTCATTGATTGGGTGAATAGATTTCATACAAGTGTTAATGCAAAGAGGGTTAGATCACGAAGGATTGTGATTCAATATTTTGGATAGGTGGAGAATTACTTCCATCTAGATATCATATGGGTCAAGGAGAAGAGAGAGCAAAGGCAACTACAGGTGGGTTTCAATTTATTGAAGCTAGAGGAAAGTGTAGTGTTGTACGAAGATTGTTGTATGAGTATGCTTAAGGAAAGGCGTGTACACCTCAAAAAATGTGCAGATTTGGGTTGTATGACAGAGCAGACTTTGTCAGTTTTTTTTGTAATTTTATTTCTCTCAGTGGGCCATTATCCCTGTTACAGGATCCTTTATTTGACCATAATAAAAGCATTTGAGTATTGGTTTTCCCTCCGAGGTATTTCCATGGGTTTATACCTAAAACTATTTGTGTCTTGTGTGTGATATTTTGGTTTCCTTATTTATAATTTTGTTGTAATGTTTAGTTGATTACTCAGTGGTTCTTTAATTCAATAAGTGATTTATTTGGAATTAACTGTCGAGTGCTAGGTAGGGGAGTAAAATCAACATTTTTTTCATGATGAGTAACTTAAATTCATGTACCTGAAGTTGAATTTGCAAGGCCAATGCCAAAATAAACCAAACACAAACACCAGTCCAAATCATTGTCACTTTCCATCTGCACCGTGTCTTCATACACAAGAATTTCTCAACAAGTAATCAACGAAAATCATAACATGTAACCCACCAAAATTCACAGCAAAAAGGTATGGAATTTGCAGTAGGAAATCCATGGAATCTGTAGCATAAAACCCCAAAATTTTACAACAAAAATCCCAAAAAAATCACAACATGAAACCCATGAATATCATTCATTTTGTTTGGTAGGGGTAAAAGAAACTATATGCTCCCAGTTTGGTTCAAGGTCTCTGCTTCGAGTCCTGGGCACCACCGTGGCTTAGATTCATGCACAATCCGAACATGCCTCGGCACAGAAACTGGTTTCCTGCAAAATATCTGGTGTCGACCTGTCAAAAATGCCCCCATAAGGCATCGAGAAAGATAAATCATTTTATGAGACACTGAAAAAAATTAAATTGGTGTAATTGTTGGACTCCATGGGAATTGTACCTAGGAACTCATTGTGGGAGAAATCGATGAGCTGACTTGGTATACAGAGAAATGTGTTCACTTAAAATGAAATGACATGTGCTTAAATACACCTAACCTATGGAACATCGTACGAAAGAGAGAGGTCACGTCCCATACCTCGGGCTAGCCACCTTATCTCAAGCCCCAATACTTCCACTTGGTTGCATGATATAGTCTTGGACAGGAAGCCTATACAAAGAAATCAACAATGTGTCACCATGCATGCATGTATAGTGTGGACAATAAACTTTCTTCCTCCTCACGTTAGTTGGCTTGGTTATGGTATATTGACTCTCTCTTCCTCTTCATGTAATTTGGCTTGGTTATGGTTTATTGACCTGAGAAAAAAAACATTTTTTAACTTTATTTATCACAAAACATGTTTGAGAGAAAGGCTAGGCATATTGCATAGTGATGCTTTGAGCATGCTACTGAAGCTTTCACAAAGCAAGGCTCTAACAACAACAACATAAATAGGCATTCAATTTTCAGTCACTTTGTAAATCTCGACATTGTCAAGGCTCTAACAACAACATAAATAGGTATTCAATCCTCATTCACTTTTTAAATCTCAATATCGTCAAGACTCTAACAACAACATAAATAAGTATTGAATCCTTAGTCACTTTGTAAATCTTGGCATTGTCTTTAAGAAATACAAGGCTCCTGATTCATTTTGTACATTCTGAATTTACATCATATCATATATTACAGAGAGAAGATAGTAGATATTATCTCTCTCACGCTCTCACAAGACAACTGATGTTGATTATCTAAAATTTCATAACATATGTGCAGTTCTTTCAATAGCTTTCACACAATGACATCGCAGACGACGACTACTTTGGCATTCTGACTAAGGAACATTGTTCATACATGCAAAGCACGGGATAGAGCCTAAAATAATATAACGATGTTTAACCAATATTCATTAACAATTGGACGATGAATTTATCTATGGTCCATAATAGAAGCATTTGTTTTGTTTTTTCTTTTACAATAAATCAAATTCATTTGGGTTGTTTATTTTAAATTTGAAATGTTGTACTTTGATCTTTTTAATATAATATAATACAATTAAGTATGATTAACAATTCAATAAGGTTTTTAAAATAGATGAATACTTTAAGGTAGGAAGACATAACTTAGAATAAGGTTTTAAAAATAGAGAATGCTTTAAGGTAGGAAGACCTAACTTAGAATAGTGTGGTTTCTCAATAACTCAAATAAGAAAATTTTAACAGCATTCAAAGAAAACCTTGTCGATGCAAAAGCAAGTGTAACAAAGCATGAAGCAAGTTTGACAATGGAAAAAGGAGATCAGAGCACTAAAGCATAAAATAAATATACAAATGAGAACAACGAATGAACATGCGAAGTAGAAATCGTCAAATATATAACATTTTAGTCATATTTATTTTTTTAAATATATAAAAGAGTTTTTTATAATATATAAAAAAATGTATTACCACTCAAATGTTTTTATAAATTTTAATTTTATTTTTTCTATATTTCTCTCATACATTATATAAATTATTTTCTAAGTAATATACTTTATAAAGGTGTTGTCTAATTGTTTTAAGTTTTTGTTTTTTTAGTTTGAATACTAAAACGAGCATTTTGATTATACAAAATTAACTACTCAAATCTACGGATCCAATAAATTTTGAGATTTCAAACAAAATTAAAGAAAAAATATCACCAAAAAGAACAAAAACATAGAACAATTAAACTACAACCTTTATAAAATAGTGCATAAAGTAAATTTGAACTTCAAAATGAAAAAAAAAAAAAAAGGTGTAATAAAGCATTAACAAGGAGTTGAATTGTAATGTCCTCATTTTTGGACATTATTACATTACAGAGTGTTATGGCTATCAGAGTAGCCAGATAGGGGTGACATAGAGTTCGGGAGATATTGAGAGACTTTATTGGGCCCGACTTCCATCATTCATCATCGGGATCCATTCCCCATAGCTTGGCTTTGGTTTCGTTGCATTCCGACAATTTCCGTAATTTTGAGGTATTATGGGTCATATCTTAATTAAATTCACTAAGAAGGTCATAATGGGCATATTACTTGGATAAACCTCTTAGTGTAATAGCTCATCGGAATCAGGAGGAAGAGCATTACAAGTTAAGATGATGAGATGTAACTTTCAGTAGCCAAAGAAGCCATAAGGATAGATAAATCACTTTTTAGAGGTAAAAATGGTTAATTAATTAATTAATTAATTAAGTGGTTTAATCAAGGAATATTAAATTAAGGTAAAATTCACTTGTAGAGAAAAGGTCAACAACGTATTAGGGTTTTGGGAAGCTATAAAGGAAGGGTAAAGCAACCTAATTCATGACTATGTAGATTTTGACTTGTCATCGAGGAGAGAGGCGCATCTCAAGAGAGATAGTTCAGTGGATTCCAGGAGGAAGACACAAGTTGACTGATTTCAGTGTTGAGAGACACACCCTAGTCACCGGGAAGATCGCCCAGGTCTTCCATCATTCATCAGCAGTAGTTACACAGGTTCCAGCAGCAAGGGCACACTTATTCAGGGTGAGGGCACAACTTCTGAGGAGGCTCAGTAGATTGACTTGTCCCATCTAGAGAGAGTTCAAAGATTCCCCTCTGACCCAGTTGAGAGGAAGGCAAGGTGCATATTTTTCCTGGTTCCTCGTCAGATTCCAACGCAGGAATTATATGGGGCGCATTTTCTAGACTTGGGAGTGCGGAACTTTGGTCGGACACGTCCAAGTTTCCCGTGCGATCATCAGATCGGATCCAGGGAAACCCTTCCAACCCATTTCACATTAGGCCAAGGTGATCATTTTGAGACACATCTCAACCGATTCTGATGGTGGAACCACTAGGGAGTATTTTTCCAGCGAGAGAGGGGCGCATTCCCCCAGGGGGATCCATTTACGGTCCAGACGCACCAACAGAGGGGTCGGTCAGTCACCAGGATTGAGAGCTAGAGCAGGGTGCAGCATTTGGGACAGTTTACAGGCCATTCCGAGAGGTTTAGCCACCAGGGAAAACTTTCTGGACTTTCAGCAGTTACCGTGCGAGCTATCATAGTTCCAACTCATCCATTGATCTCGCAGTGCTCATCGATTATCGGGTATTATCATTTAGTTTGCTTATTGTATTCTGGCTAAGATCCTTTTGTCATTTGATCTAGTCGAGTGATTCATTTTTATTCAGCCGCATTTGGCATTGTACTCACAGAGATATCATAATATAAGATTTGCAGTCTTTTGTCTCATTTATCATCTGAATAGTCATTTATATATTGTAACAATGAATTATCTACAGTAGATACATCAGATTATCAGTGTTTCCCAAGACTAGCCAAGTTAGGAACGTTACAGTGGTATCAGAGCTAGTTTTCCTGCCAGCCTAATGAGAAAATCAGAGAGGAAAGTTCAGATCAGATAAGGAGGTAGATACATCATTACCAGCTAGTGTATTGAAAGGATCACAGATGGAGCCTACACCCATTAGATGGAGGGAGATTTGCTACAGTTAAAAAATGCCTTGGAAGCCAGATCACAGATGTAGGGGTAAAGGGAAGGTGCACTATGAAAGTGAGGATGAGGAGATGCATGTGAATGCAACCATAGATGCTTATTTAAAGTAGTCTGATGAGGCTAGTGGCTCTTGCGCATTTGAGGGACGGTTGGATGGACAAGATGATAGTGCATGTCCTCCATCTTACCTGTCAGGCAATATTGAGGATTCAACACTTCAACATAGTGGTGACACTTGTGAGGATTCATATGTGTTGGCACTTAGACATAATGATATTGGGAGGTTGGATGATCTACCTATGGGTGTAGACATGGCTTCCAGGAAGTCATGTATGGAGGATGATGAGCTTCCTATGATGAGCGATCCACATTTTTCATCTTCTCAGTCACCTATGCTAGCCACGAGATATGAGGATATCATAGGCATTCTTGATATGGTAGAGGATCCTTGTTTGGGGATTGTACACAAGGGACATATGGATCTGTAGACCCAGGAGGAGAGGTATGGCTTGGAGTTAGTTGACCTTACACATACCTATCAGTATGAAGAGAGTGATTTACCACTCTTGGAGATTCCATTGATGGACCAAGTTGTGGAGACTGACAGCTTGTTGGGACACTTACTCCCATGATCAATCTATAGTGATGAGGATGCACTCCTTATTGGTCGAGATGACCATACCACATGTCTAGACACATATGTATGGGATCTAGGTACAAATGATATTAGTAGGGTGAGTGCATAAGAGGATACAGCTGCCCATACAGGATACAGTGCGATTCATATGGGGGTCGCAGTTGGTGATGGTGTGTAGTGGCATACAGGAGGACTCAGTAACACAGTGGACAGTGGGCAAATCAATACCTTATTTTTTGAGGAGTGTGTTGTTGAGGATTCCATTATTGACGCTAGCAATGAGAGGCATGAGGTTGCACCTCAACAGGGTTTTGATCAGGAGTCACGACACTTGAAATGACAGTTGAGAGTTAGTGAGGATATGATCATGGCAGCCACTAGATGCATTGATGATACACACGCATTGGTGGTGGGTTATTTTTGTAGGGCCTCGATGGCACATGATAGTTCAGATAGGGGACTTTCCATATATGAATTTCATACAGTCATGGAGAGAGTGACTGTGATGAGGGTCGACTACCAGCAGTTATTGATGGATAGGGATTACCTATTGGAGGTTTGTGAGATGTATCACAAGGCACTGAGGGAGCAGGAGGTTGAGGTGGACCAACTCACTCATGAGTTTGTGAGAACACAAGGATTCTTGGAAGGCACACAGACAACCCATCAAGAATCAGAGGACAGATTAGAAGAGTTCCTTGAGGAGACTAGTCAGAGATCCATTATATCTATCTCAACAGAGAGTCAAATATATCCTCCAGTTACATTGTTAGAGGATATTGGTTGTTTGGTAGAGGAGCACCAGTGGAAGGAGGAACATGAGGAGATGTACTTAGTAGAGCATGGAGATCCCTCTCCCTTGCAGCAGTATACAGATCTAGGAGATCACCTTCACCGTAGCAGCAATTGTGTGAGTGATGATGGATGGAGAATGATTGACCCGCAGTTTGTGGAGATACCTATTGGTGTACCCGATGGCTGGTGTTCAGTAATGAGTACAGGATATTATTTACCATGGGTGTCAGTGGACGAGATTTTGCTCAAGTCCTTGGGATTGACCAAAGCATATGATACTTTACATTCCTACAGTTGGTTGCAGATATTTATGATATCCTTTCCCGATATTTTCATCATTGACAGCAGCACAGGGGGAGCTAGATAGTAGCAGGGGACATGGAGAGTTGGTAAGTTGAGACCACCTAACAGGAGTGTCTTGACTACATACAACAAGATAGGAGTGGATCATCAGGGGAAAATAATTGAGGCCCTGGGTGTGATGGAGAGTATCCTAGGCCATGGGACAAAGGATATCTCAGAGGTTGCTACATAGTCAGACTCTCATTGGGATGAGGGTGGAGGGATTTCGACAGTTACTAGTAGGGAACATCAACAGTTAGTGGGGATTGGAAGTGATGAACTTCCAAATTTGACATGGGATCCGGGAGTCCGTTTGGTCAATAGTTTGTTTCATCTTATGAGGATCCAGGAGTGGAGGATCCAATATGGATACTTTGAGAAGACAGTCATGATCAAAGTAGAGAAGCATCAACATGATGGTCCCTGTTAGAGACTAACACGGGACCTTGGAATTACATGGATGGGAATTTCATTGACTAATGGATTTGAGTGGACCTTTGCATGGGGAAGTCACTTTGATTTTCCATTGAGTTTCAATATTGGGGAGAGCACGTCATTGGTTGGTGATTCATTGAGGTCTTGTAGTACCTCACTATGGCAGCAACATGTTTATTCGGTGGGGGTCGTGTTGGGTTTGGTATGGTCTGGTAGGATAGACTCATTTAAGGTTGAGGTCGTGTGTTATTTGCAGGAGACTCATGGTGTTGATATGTTACAGAACTATACTTCATAGGACATTGCAGTTCACATCTTGATATGGGATCCAAGGATTGGAGTGCTTGGTAGTTCAGTGTTTGATGGAGTTGAGTTTCTAGTAGAGTGGTTGCTTGGGGAGTTGCTAAGATTCTTTGGCCATTGATCATTCTACTAATCAAGAGCATTTGGGTGTCATGCGTGGTGAGAACTTGGAGAGGCCCCATCTTGAGGGGAGTCAATTTTGTGTCACACAGGTGGATATGGGACCACGGTATCATATGCAGATTGATTCATTTATTGCTTGAGCACAAGCAATATTCCAGCAGGGAGGACTGTAATGTCCCCATTTTTGGACATTATTACATTACAGAGTGTTATGCCTACCAGAGTAGCCAGACAGGGGTGACATAGAGTTTGGGAGATATTGAGGGGTTTTATTGGGCCCAACTTGCATCATTCATCATCAGGATCCATTCCGTACAGCCTGGCTTTGGTTTCGTTGCATTTTGACGATTTCCGTAATTTTGAGTTATTATGGGTCATATCTTAATTAAATTCACTAAGAAGGTCATAATGGGCATATTACTTGGAGAAACCTCTTAGTGTAATAGCTCATCAAAATCGGGAGGAAGAGAATTACAAGATAAGATGATGAGAAGTGACTTTCAGTGGCCAAAGAAGCCATAAGGATGGATAAATCACTTTTTAGAGGTAAAATGGTTAATTAATTAATTAATTAATTGATTGATTTAATCAAGGAATATTAAATTAAGGTAAAAGTCACTTGGAGAGAAAAGGTCAACAATGTATTAGGGTTTCGGGAAGCTATAAAGGAAGGGTAAAACAACCTAATTCATGATTATGTATATTTTGACTTGTCATTGAGGAGAGAGGTGCATCTCATGAGAGATAGTTCAGTGGATTCCAGGAGGAAGACACCATTTGATTGATTTTGGTGTTGAGAGACACACCCTAGTCACCGGGAAGATCACCCAGGTCTTCCATCATTCTTCAACAACAATTACACAGGTTCCAGCAGCAAGGGCGCACTTATTCAAGGTGAGGGTGCAGCTTCTAAGGAGGTTCAGTGGATCGACTTGTCTCATCCAGGGAGAGTTCAAATATTCCCCTCCGACCCAGTTGAGAGGAAGGCAAGGCGCATATTTTGTCTGGTTCCTCATCAAATTCCGATGGAGGAATCATCTAGGGAGCTGATCCAGGTGGATATCGGTGGCCACCCACCTATTCCATGGGCTCAAAAAACAGTTTTCTATCTTGGCAGTTTTTCGGCAGTTTTTTGGGTTCCAAACTTCCGGGGTCGTTTTGAGGCCCTAAACGATGTTTTTTGGGGATTTGGGGTCCAAACAATTGTAGACAACACTTGCCTGGACCAGTCGAAATTTTTTCTTCTCGGTTATACCTTTCCAACGGTGTATTAAGCGCCCCAATCGAAGATCTATGCAAAAGTTACGCCCCCAAGAAGTTGACGTATCAACTACCCCCATCGGAGCTCGCAAACCTTTTGGCTTTTCATCTTTTGGGGTTAGGGTTTTGGATTTTTCTTATGTTAAAAAGGCCTTGGAGCCTCATTGTAACAATTATCTTCTTGTGAATGCGAGTAGTCGTCACATCTCTTCTCAGAAATAAGTTGCCACCATTCTAGCGAGTCTTTCACTCTGTATTTTTACAGTTTATGTACATTTCTTTCATTAATAGAAATCGTGCATTACTGTATCTCTGTGTTTATGGTTGCATCTATGATACATTTATGTTATATTATTAGATATCCACAATATCTTTGTTCATTTCTTTATTATATCTCCACTCTCATTTCGTGCTGAAAATAATCCATATCAGGCACATTTTCCAGACTTGGGAGTGCGACACTTTGGGCAGATACATCCGGGGTTCCTGAGAGATCATCAGATCAGATCCAGGGAAACCCTTCCGACCCATTTCACAATAGGCCAAGGCGATCATTTTGAGACACATCTCAGCCGATTTCGACGATGGAATCACTAGGGCGCAGTTTTCCAGTGAGAGAGGGGTGCATTCCTCCAGGGGGATCCATCCAAGGTCCAGACACACCAGCAGAGGGGCCAGCCAGTCACCAGAATTGAGAGCTAGAGCAGGGTGCACCATTTGGGATAGTTTCCAAGCCATTCTGAGAGGTTTAGCCACCAGGGCGAACTTTCCAGACTTTCAACAGTTACAGTGCGAGCTGCCATAGTTCCATCTCATCCATTGATCTCGCAGTGCTCATCTATTATTAGGTATTATCATTTAATTTGCTTATTGTATTTCGGCTAAGATCCTTTTGTCATTTGATCTAGCCGAGTGATTCATTTTTATTCAACCGCATTCGACATTGTACTCACAGAGATATCATAATATAAGATTTGCAGTCTTTTGTCTCATTTATCATCTGAATAGTCATTTATATATTGTAACAATGAATTATCTACAATAGATAAATAAGATTATCAATGTTTACCAAGACTAACCAAGTTAGAAACATTACATGAATATCTTCAAGTATCCATTCTGACCGCATGTCATCTAGTGGTCTTCGATATGAAGATAAAATAAATTAAGAAGTAATGAAAGGTGCGCACATTGAGTTTGTTTTTCCTTTTTTAATCACAAAACACTTTTGATTTTGGGACACATTTTCAAAAAAATAAATATGAATCTAGAGTGAAGTCCTAGATCTCATTCCATTATTTATAAACAATCTCATTAGTTAATTAGTCGTGGTTTTTAATAAAATTCTGTCAAAAGCTCAAACTCTTTGCCACAAATTCCGGAAATTATCCACTTTTTCTTTTATTATAATTTCATAAATTACAAACATTTGCACATGATAATTTACAAAAAGAATAAAGCATTACAATTATGTGTATAATTATTTATTTATTCACACATAATACATAATTGGGACTTTCGAGAGATAATGATGAATACACCAGAGATATAAATATTATATTACTTTAAATTTGGCCTTGTCATGTTCAATCCTTGGAACCAAGGATTAATCTTTCAAATAAAAAGTTTGTTGACTAAACTATGAATATAGAGTGAAGTGCTAGATCCCGTTTCATTACTTATAAACAATCTCGTTAGTTACTTCGCCATAGTCTTTAATAGACCTCTGTAAAAATCCCTAATCCTTTTCCACAAAGTAGCGATCGTGGCAAACAACATTAGTCAATCTCTCGAATAACATTCATTTTTGTTATAATATAAACTAGGCACTTTATAACATAAAGTAAGCATGGATCAGTTATTTTGCAACTATTTTCCTTATTTCTTTGTTCATCTTTACATTGTCAAACAATATTTGACACAATGCCTCTACTTATTACAATAGTAATTAATTAATATAAATATTTATTTTTAAATGTGTTCAAGCACTATCCTTCCCAAGGTAACTCACCACTAAGCTTATCCAATGTTGGGTTAGCCACCTTCTTAATGAGATTCAAACTAATCATAAAAATTTCAAAACATCTATGTCTTCACTCCATTGATGATGAAAAACATAATATATGTGTCATCAACATTATGGCTAACTTCTCCATCCAAATTGATCCATACATGCTAAATAATTTTCATATAAAAAGTGACATGTTCACCATTGAAAAAAAATCAATATTGAATATTGAATGCATACAATCATTTTATCAAGTAGGTCATCCTCAGGTAAAAACAAGTTTCTTAAAAATTAAAAACAATTTTTCTTAAAAAAAAAAAAAAATTACATATGTTATGTAAACTTGTCATTAAACTCATATGTTATGTAAACTTGTCATCAAACTCATAACACAACACTTGTGATGTGTTACTAAAAATTAAAACATTTTTTCTTAAAAAAAAAAAAAAAATACATATGTTATGTAAACTTGTCATCAAACTCATAACACAACACATGTGATGTGTTACAATAGAATTTATTATATTATATGTATTTGTATAACATGTCTAAGATATGTAAACTTGTTATCAAACTCATAACACATGTGATGTGTTACAATAAAACTCATAACACATGTGATGTGTTACAATAAAATTTAGTATATTGTATGTATTTATATCACATGGCTAAGACTTTTCTAATTATGTATTGTATGTATTTATATCACATGGCTAAGACTTTTCTAATTATGTATGTGATGTGTTATAATAGAATTTATTATATTATATATATATTTGTATCACATGTCTAATTTCTAAGACTTTTCTAATTATGTAGTATCATTGGGAGTTCTTTCCTTCCCCTCCACAAGTGTCAACCTATTCTATTTCATGATTAAGTTCCACATCCTAAACTTCTACTTCATGATTAAGTTTCACACCGTGAACTTTTATATAAAATAATTTTTTACATTCATGTTTGGATGGTGAGATGTTTAAGAAGAATACATTTTTTCCCACTAAATAATTTAGATCCAAGTATTAAACTTGTAATTTAATCATCTACATCAACTTTATAGATTTTGCCTCCTAAATAATTTTAAAAATTTAAAAATTTAGATATAAGTATTAAACTTGTCATTTAAAATGTCGATAAAATAATTGAAAGTTCAATAAGAAAGATGATATTTGATTTAAAGTATCATTTTCAAATCATCATATCAACAATTATTTGTTATTTCCAAATATTTGACACAATTTTGTTTTAAGTCATTGGGTGAAACTAAATTTACTAAATTTGGGTGAAACTAAATTGTAAATTTTCCATTTTCTTTGGGTTAATAGTTTTTTTTAGTCAATGAATTGAGCAAATTTAAATACATCTTTTAAGAGTTCAAAAAGTGGAGTTGAAAGAAACCATTTCAAAGTCAATAAGATGCTTTTAAATTCAAAATTCAATTGTCAAAATTGTCAAAAAGACTTTCTGAAATTGAATAAGGAAGCAATTATTTTTCATTGTAGACTTTAAGTGAGTTTCATCCAAGTCAAATTATTGTACAACAACGCTTTGGAGTGCATGATCGGTAGTGCCCAACACCCTAAGGTTGGCAATAAGTGAAAGAAAGTGTGGCACAAAAGCTATACAAATATAAGTGAGTGTGACACAAAACAAACAAGTACAAGTGAGAATGACATAGTTTATGGTTAGAATCACAAAAATGTTTTCAACAAATTTACCAACTTAATGAGATATGTGACTCCAAAATGAGAACTCTAGTCCTTAAAACCCATATTTGTGCATCAAAAACACCAAAATCAACCACTGAATCAAAAAGTGGTGTTACCAATAGCACATATTTTTTTAATGTTAAAATTACAACATTTTTTAAGCGCGGCCTTAAAAACTCATATAATTGCTAACAAAAACCTTAAAGTCAACATATAAATCAAAAAGTTGTGTTACCACTAGCAACTCTTTTTTTTTTAAGTTAAAATTATAGCTCATTTGAAATCATATCCTTACCATTCGGTACCATTGCAACAAAAAACTTAAAACCAACCACCAAATTGAAAAGTAGTACTACAAGTAGCACCCCTTTTTTTCCAAACTTAAAATTGAAACATTTTTTAAACCATGTAATAAAATATCATTAATGGTGTAAACAAATCATAAAAGCAACCCTAAAATGGTCACTCCTTTATGGTTAGTTTATCACTCCAAGTGCAAGACAATATATAATGCATGACGATATCACCATATAATTTAAAAAGTTCAACATTACTCCAAATAATTTTTTACTTTTAATAAAAATCCCAATAAAATTTGCATTGAATGAAACATAAATTATTTCTTTAGAGTATTGTTGCATTGTCTATATTCATAACAAATGAGCTAAGAAATTTTGTTATATTCTTCATAATGAAAACATATAATCCAACAAACATATAAATGATTCATAATTTCCTGTAAGATCATATCTAAGTTAAATCATCCTCTAAAGTTACCATATAGACATCATATTGATAAAAAAAAATACATAAAATGTTTCATACAATTATTCAAACCGGCTCACAAATTTTGGCACACTATCAGATTCTACATTATATTAAGATGAATGATTGGATGAATATGTAGATGACCCATACTCTTCTCTATTATCAATGAGCGCACCATCTAAGACTACATGTCTACCTAACATTTTAGATATTAGAATCCTTCTATATTTATGACTAGGTTCACTAGACTCCCATCTTGCAATTATTTCTTGGCAGCAACTTCTTGACAATCTATGTGGTCCTAGAGTGAAGAGTTCATCTCTTCATCAAATGGAAGTCGTAAACAATTATGTCAACATCCTCTAATTTTAAGAGGTCAGTGCAATGACGATTTATATTTTGACCCTTTCTTTTTGTCTTTTTGTTGTTATATTTATCAACTACCATCTCTACCTTGTGTATCTATTGCATATCAATGTACTCCAACTGCTATAACATTTTCATTTTTGTTATTGACCTTTATAACCTTTGTGATCCAGAATGTATAACCATGTGGATCTTCAGTTTCTTATGATTTAATCATGCAACCATCTTTAATATCCTACATCGAACCCCTATAAAGGTATTCTATGGCTTCACGTTGTGTACATGATCTTATAGAACCAATATACATTTATCTTTCCTCTACTTGTGAAGACTCAATAACACCTTGAGATTCTTGTTCTTCAACAATGTTTTTTACCTTGTATTCACTTGGCATACTTTGTGGTCAACTAAATGAAGTCTTCAAAAATGTATCTCCATTTATTGAGCTTGAAATTATGTCACTTTTACCATTGAAAGAAGACTCCCACCAAATAGAATAAGTAACATCAAAGTGCTCATGTGTATTTTTAATAGACAATTTGATTTCTCCCAAGTTATTTTTTTTTCATTTTTTATCATTGAAAAAAACAAAATTAAACAAGTGTTGCATGGAAGCATAGTCCCTGCTGAGTTGGAATCGGAATAAATGCACAGGTATGGGGGGGCCGTGGGAGAATGAGAATCCCGAAGTACCAGAGACAAGTGGAAGTTGTCGTGAATACATGGTAAGCAACAGGCAGAACATATGGTATCCATGCAGAAAATGACATGTGGCACTGTGCGACACGGCAACCATAAGATGTCAGGATGCTACATGACTCTGGGAGAATGTCACTCAGGGATTTTCCCTTCCAGAACAAACATAGTTCCCCTGAAGCTCGGAGTCTCGAAGAGCCGGAGTTCTGAATTCCCGAATTATTTAATGATAACATTATATTAATATCGCATCAACAAGTAATTAGCGAGAAAGTCACTTTGTGAGAAATGTGTTCCATCACTAAATATGGTTAGGGGAGTTCTAAAATTTAAAGGTCGGTAAAACTTTAGTAGGGATGCTAAAGTGCCAGGGTCGCCCAGATGGCAGAGTGGAAACTGATCGACAACTCACAGTCATTTCAGAAAGAGAAGGTGCCTGAGCGTTAATCTCCTAAAGCAATTCTAGCATTGAAACCATTTAGTTTTTGAAAGTATTCTCATTCTAAATATATTGCGTTTTGCATAATCCATCTTTCTTTTATTTTCTTAAGAAGATTCTGTAATTTTTCCTATTACCAATAGTATATCAGATAGCTACTAAAAAACACATATATCCCCATCACGTGTAAATTGATATATTGTTGGATTCTGACTTGCCATGTTCTAAATTTCCGTTCCTACCTTGTAGGTTTTATCTCTTTAATGTATTTATGAAATTCATTTAAATTTCCATAGTCACTTTTTTAAATTTTTCCCATGGACAAAGTAAGAAACATCCATTTCATTCTATTAAATAGATCATCTGGCTTGTCTGTCTCTATATTTGTTAGGATAAATAAAGTTATATGTGGTGGCAAAGAAACAAATATAATTTTTTTGAAAATGTGTCCAGTGTTAAAGATTATTTGATCTTCTTGTGTGACCTCTGTGTTTGCTAGTTTTTTCTATATATTAACACACACCTAACATGATTGTTTATTTTTATGAGTTTTCATCTCATTGAAGTTAATTTTAACTGTGTGAAAGGAAGGTGTCGAGACATAGGAATATTCCCTTTTCCTAAAACTTTTGTCCATGAACAACAAGCCCACTTTGCAAAGGTTGGTCTGCAATTTCTCTCCAGGAAGAGGGAATCTTTGTAACATGCTCATCCAACTGAAATATATGTAAGAACATAAATATTTGTAAGATGCCTATGACAGTTCAGTATAGTACCAACTGGTATATTTGTAACATTTCTATCCAGTTGATTTTTTTTTTGGCAATGATAAAAAAATTTGAAGGTTTATATTTTTGCGGATATTCTTGCAGATGTATTTACCAGTCTGTTGAACCTTGAATATGTTAGGACCGAAATGACAACCTAATGAGGATGTCAATCCTATTGCGTTTATATAAATGTGGTACTCCTCTTTAATTTTTTCCTGGGGCATGTATAGTTCAAATGTGGAACTTAGAGAATTTTTGTCGTAATGACTTAAAGCAATACAAAATGATAGAAAATGTTTTTTTTTGTTTTTTGAAATAAAGGTTCCTGGAAAATAGGACCAGGAATCACACACATAAAAAATTCAAATTAAATAA
The DNA here is from genome assembly GCA_009831015.1 of Picea engelmannii. Taxonomy (NCBI): domain Eukaryota; kingdom Viridiplantae; phylum Streptophyta; class Pinopsida; order Pinales; family Pinaceae; genus Picea; species Picea engelmannii. The sequence continues at coordinate 133,199 of ML822822.1, forward strand.
AAAAAAATTCCTGACATCCATCATAGTTCAAGATAAAAATTTATGAGCACATAAAAATAAAAGAAGATCACTGACATGCATAAAGAGAACTAACTTTGCATTCTGAAAACAGTGTTACAAGGCACCGTCGAGATTGTTCCCGAAGTAGTTTTCTTTGAAATTTATAAAAAAAAAATTAATGTTTGTTACATATTCCTCGCAATTTAAATATGTTTGTCATATAGACTAGGATTGGGGCTCCCTTGGACCATAAAAGAAATAAGTACAAGAAATGGGATTGTAGAAAGAAGAAGTGGGCGACGGTAGAGAGAAAGACCCGAAAAGAAGAAATTGGAAGTTATCAGTCTTTGGTTAGACATTTCTATTTAAAGAGGTGGAATAACTGGATTGATAAAGAAAGAAGGATGTGATCAATATAGACTTACTATGATGGTATCTCTCTCCACCTTTGCTATTTGCTTGCAAATGCATTTTTATTGCTCTCATCAACGGTTGTTGGAATCGTGCCAACCGCTTGTTGCCCTTCGTCGATGAGCTTGTTGATCACCCTTTGGAGCCATTCATAAATGTAGCTTCTCATGGGGGCCACGTTGATCTCATGCCATATTTTTATGTTGAAAATCTCAATTTCTAATTCCCTTAGATCGATAGAAATATTACGGAGAGCCTGTTCAATTTATTCATTTTATATCGAATAGTCCACTAGCGAGTTTCCACATCATCTTCACCATATTCAAAGATGTCGTAAATTTTTTCTAAAGACAACCCTTTAAAAATATCAACTTGTTCATCAAAGGCTTGCTTGGTTAAGGATAAGGAGTTGAGGATTAAGTTGGGGTCTTGGACCTCGTTGGTACTTCCAGCTAAGTCTATTTCGGTCATCTTTCTAAATAATTATTCTTTCTTTGATATGCTTGTTCACATGATTGGATAATGAGATGTAGGTTCTTAACTTTCTCTTTCCAGCATGTATTTAATTGTTTGATCCGGTTTGGGGAGGGGATATCTTCTTGACTTCTTCTCATATCTGTCATGTTGGTGAAATTGATGTCAAAAGGGAGGACCATGTCTAGATAGAAACTTTCTTCATTTTTTAAATCCACCTAAAACTGTTCCTGCAAGGCATGTGCCCTTGTTCCAAAGTGATCCAGAATCGGATCCAGGAGGCTTCCTAGGTCCACAAAAGGCTCAAAAATGAAATTTCTCAGAATCGAACGAAACCAATTCCATTGCGACAGGCTTGTCGTGTTGATTCCGACCATATATTTACTTTCTCAAACGAACGTCATATGAGAGAGTTATCACACTTTGACCATTTTCCCAAACAGCTAAAAAGTCAATGGGTCAAACTGACAAAAAGTCCATGTTGACGTCAGCATGACATCACCAAAGCTATTTAATGATGGTGATGTGACAGAGGCAGGTGATGACAAGTGGCGACCTGTGACTGGGTAGATTTTGCAGACTTGGACCAATACAGTTCCAACATATGGCATGTGAATTGTCAAATGTGGTGGTGCCACATGGCCCAGGCATGGGCAACCACGTAGCACCCAGTCATCAAACGAAGTGGCAAGTTTAAAAAATTTTGGGGGTCCGTGGGTTTTGAACACACGACCTATGGCCAAGCCCAATGTCTTGAGAAATGGTCCAACACCAACGCGCCCGCGTGTTTCTTGTTATAGTAAACACATTTAAATGTTTAAATATTGCAATATATGTGCATGGAGAGCAGAAAGAGGTTGGGGCTAATCCCCAGCCCACGGTTTCATTGTTTTCATGTAACCACTGGGGCACCATTCCTATTAACCACCAACGCAGAGTTAGGATCAGCCCCCAGATTCCGGGCATATCCCATAAAACCTGGGGCTATAACTGAAAACTGGGCGCTTGGTTAAGGGCATGGTTGTATTGTTATTTGCCACATGACCATGGTTTTCGGAGAAGAGGCCAGCGCCCAGCCATTTGGGCTGGCGCTTGGCCATATTTAGTTTCCATATGACCGAAATAAGGGGGCACGCGCCAGTCAAAGGGGCTAAAGCCCAAATATAAACATAAAGTGGGTTTTTTTAATATGTTTAGTGGATTTTATTGATTTTTAAGCCTATAATAGTGGATTTTGGCCATTATTGGGAGATATTGGGCTCTTTTTGAGCCTAGATTTTGGGAGGAAGTTGGGGAATGATAACCATTTTAGATCTATAAAAATCGTGCCTGTTTGAGGCCATGAGAGGATAGTTAGAGTAGAGTTATGCTAAAGCAAAGCAAAGCCAAAGCCATTTTTATGCAGGGAAGTTGTTGAGGAGGAGACCTTTGCGGGCCATTTCTAGGGGCTACACTCAGTCTTTTTCAGTGCCGTCAGTTGTGTTGGATTTATGAGGTCGAGAAGAACACAGTGAGACCAGTATGAGATCCATTTGATGTACTTTTTCTATACTTTGAAAGCATTGAAGAATTAATAAAGAAGAGTCCCCCATTGATACAAAGGCTCGAAGACGTAGGTAACCTTGTCGAACTCTGTTATCACTTCTCTTGTTATGGTTTGTTGTTCTTATTACTTCAGTTCAGATCTGTCAATTGTTTTATGGTTGTGATATATTCTCCTATCATCTTCCTCATTCATTAAGCTTCTTAAATGGTTAATTAACACATGCATTTAATAACTCAACCACAGTCATTAAAAGATCTTTTCGGATCACAAAGGAAGCTATACTTTTTTATTTTTCCCAGGCTTGAGTAATTAGCTCCATTATTTTCTTGATATTCTTCTCCACATAGCCTCTACACAATGTGAGGAGGATGGAGGATCCTTTTAACTTGGCTCTAGGGGTGGCAGGCATGGTTATTGCTAAAGGACTGACAAGCAATGGGATAGGAATCAAAGCTTCCTCCAATTCCTTGATTCGGTCCTTCAGTCTAGAATTCTCCACCTCAATGCCTCCAATGGAATCATCAAGAGAATCTCTTGTTTCTCAATGAAGTTGGGATATTTGGGACGAATTCATGTTCCTAAGGTTAATCTCTGAATGAGATTTCCCTTTCTTGTTTCTTACATCTCCCTTTTCAATAATTAAATTTTTAGATTTGCTGTCAAAAACAATGCTCTGGAATACGAAGGATTCTTCTTCGTCAAAATTCTTGGTCTCAGCTATTTCCATTAGGGGATTATGGTGGATCGCGTCCCCGGGCTGATCAACCTTGCAGAATACGTTATCCATATTAGTCTCAAGTTCCATGTCTTCACTTTCAGTTCTAGGATCTTTCATTTGTTCCAAAACATTTTTTCTCTTCTTCCTCACGAGAAGCTTGCGAGAACTATCAATTTTACGTCGAGGAGGGTTCTTATCTCCTCCTTCATTTGAATAATTGTGGGTTTCTTTCTTACTGGGGTGGGTCGTTGGAGCGATGCTTCGAGATGTCGTACTCTTGGGAGTGGCAGTTGTGTATTGGATAGTCTTCTCACCGGGGCCTTTTCCTTGTTGTTTGTACAATTCATTGGTGCTTTGCAATGTCTCTAGGTCGCCAGTGTCAGGAGCAGGACTGTTGTCATCATTGTTTCTGTCTTCGTTTAGGAGTGTATGTATAAAATAATTGTTGAAGCCAACTGCTAGTAAATGTTCTACAAAAATCCCATTAGGGTCAAACCCTCTTAGCCTTTCAGCATATATTAGGTTCAAGTTGTTGAAATGGCTTGCGAATTCATCAATCTTATTGACGTTCCTGAACACGAAGTCCCCGACTTTCCAAGGTAGAGGAATGAACTATTTTTTTCTCTTCTCATGGAAAAAATGCAACCATTAGTTGTATTGCCTTGCCATTTTTGTAACAAACATTATGTCTGTAATGTGACATGGAAGGAAAGCAGGATTTTCCTTGGAGCCAAAAAGAATTATTACACTATAATTCTCCATTTTTTCAAGTGTCCCCTTCCTGTCCAAAAACTTGGTTTCCTATTCAAAAATCTGGGGAACATACTTTCCTAACAATAAATCTTTGAAAATTGAGACAAAGTCATTAAAAACCTCATAAAAAAAATTGGAGGCCTTGTGCCTCCATAAGGCCTGGTACCAGAAGGTTACTGGATCGAATTCACAGTTTACCTTCTTGGACATAGACAGTTTTGGAAATGGACAACAATGCGCTATCACAAAAACCAAGTAGGATGACATATAAATTTCTTCTCTTGTTTGAATCGTGACAATTGGGAATAGATTTCAATGGAAATTAGCTTACCCCAATAAAAAATGGCTTGTTCCTTGATCATGAAATACAAAATATAAAGAATCATGTGGGAAATGCTTCTTGTGGATTCGTGTCCCATTATTCTTGTAAATAGCCAGGCAATTTACCAGAATGGATTTCTAAGCAAACTAATCTGCAACCTTGTGATATTTTCAGGAACTGTCATCGGGTATTCTAGGAACTCGGGTAAGAGATCCAACCCGTTGTCATGCTTTTTTAGGAACTCCTTGCAATCTTCTCCTCTGAAGGTCAATGTTGGCTTCGACAATCTGAACATCTTGCGAAAGACCTGAGGTGACAAAGAAACAGTAGAGTGGTCCTGCAGTGGAATAATTCTTTGTCTTGAAATATATCTCTCAACGCACCAAGAGACCACCTCCTTACAGTCCAAGACTTCAAGGACATAGCTTGCACGAGAAATTCCAGAGGTCCAAATTACTTCGTTCTGGGTGGAAGGGGATGAGTAGTAATAATATGCTCTGGACCAGTAGAAGTTCTGGTCCTCATGATTGAATATGTTCACTGTATCTCCACAGAATTGTTCTCCAGTTGTTTCCATAAGTTGATGAGAATGTCCATTTTCTCCAGACGATGTTTGAAATGAACACTTGGAAGGGATAATATAACCCTTCGAAAATCTTGGTATAATGCGTGTGAATGAAAGATCTCCTCGAGCCTTTCACTCATTAATGACAATCTCTGTGGTTCCTGCATGATGAGTTGTTAGCATTAAATCTTAGTAATTCCATACTTAGAAAGAAGTGCGAAGGTGGCGGGGACGACAAAGAGAAATTAAGGATTGGAGATTTTGTGAACCCGCCAACCCAACGACCCGCGAAAGACATTCCATGATGTTTGAAATGAACACTCAGAAGGGATAATATAACCCTCCACAAATCTTGGTTTAATGTGTATTAATGGGATATCACCTCGAGCCTTTCACTCATTAATGACAATCTTTACGATTCCTGCATGATGAGTTGTTAGCATTAAATCTTACTAATTTCATATTTAGAAAGAAGTGCAAAGGTGGAGGGGACGAGGAAGAGAGGTTAAGGAATGGCTAAGTATGGAAAATAGTTGGTCAGGCTTAAAAATAGGGTTACAAGGGATACTCAAGAGAGGTGAGGGCGCGATGGTCAAATTGTATGTCTCAGAAGTTTTGAGTGCAAATGTATAACATGGAAGAGGGCATGATTGGGCAGTGAGTAGTCAATTTGTATATCGTGGAACTCCAGGTGTTGTTTCTAGGTCACGGAACAATGGAAGCACAATCTTGAGCCCTCCTGTCTGGGAACCCGCAATCGAAAAAGTGGCTAAGTATAGTATAGGGAAACAGTCGGCTGGACTCGTTTTCACTAATTTATTAAAATTTGTAATGGATATCCCATTACCTGGCAAGATATTTTTTGCATGTTTCTGGACAAGTTGTGTAGGGATAGTCAGTGTGACTGTCTCCTCGAGCCTTTAGCTCATTAATGAAAATCTTTACGGCTGTTGCATGATGAGTTGTTAGCATTGAACCTTACAAATTGCATAATTGCGAAGAAGTTCAAAGGTGGCGGGCACGGGGAACTGTGATTAGGAATTGGAGATTTCATGAACCTGCCAACCCGACGATCCACGAAAGAGATTCCAACAAATGGCCAAGTATGGAAAGCGGTCGGACGAGCTTCAAAAATAGGGTGACAAGGGATCCTCAAGAGACATGACGGCCTGACAGTCAAATTGTATGTCTCAGAACTTTTGAGTGAAAATATGTAACATGGAAGAAGGGATCATGTGGGAGTTTGATGTTCAATTTGTATATCGTGGAACTTCAGGTGTTGTTTGTAGGTCACTGAACAATGGAAGTGAATTCTAGAGCCCGCTTTCTCGGGAATCCGCAATCTAAAAAGTGGCTAAGTATGAAATGGGGAAGCAGTCGGTCAGAGTCGTGATATAAAATCATGAGTGGAAATGTGAACCCGTGAGTTCGCCAACCCACACACTTAGAAATTTTCAAAAAAAATGACTAAGTAACCAGAAAGAGAAAGTAGAGGCAAAAAAGAAAAGGGAATTCGGTTAAGTATAGAAGAGGGAAAAGAAGGGGATAAAATAGAGTGGGAAAATAGAAAAGGGGAGGGAAATTTTTGGAAGCGGGAATTGCTCTCAAACAAGCCCAATTGTTGCAAAATTGTCATTTTCTAGACCAATATTTTATCCACACACTTGTTTTCTATTGTGCTTGTATCATTAAAAAGGGTGTGAGCAAATGAAAATATAAACTATAAATTGTTTTTTGGCTATAACTATGTATAGTTGATTTACAGGCGTTATTGATGTTTGGCTTTTGTAGATAACCGTGGGTTAGGATAAGTTTGCATTCTTCCTGTGATAAGGCCTTAAAAAAAGTAGAATAAGTAACAACTTTTTCCATTTCAATTCTCACACAAAAAAAAAATCTTTGATCCCATAATATTCATCTTTGTTGATTCAATAATAGGGAGGTTAATTTCGTAGATTGTGCTATTGGTCATTTCAGGAAACTAAGGTGCGTCAGCTAATGCTTTGATGAAGATTTTTTTTTATTGCAACCTGTGGGAGTAATTGTGTTTTTGATACATTTTTTAATGCCTTGAAATATTATTTTAAGTAGTAAACTTCTTGCAACAGATTATTCATTGAGTGGTTTGTTGTTTCCCTTTATTTTTATCTCTATTATTTCACTTGTCTGTCATTACTCTGCTACCAGCCAAGGAGAACTCTCATCCATATCATCTTGCCAATTTGACCATGTTTTTTTCTTGGTGAAACAATCCTCTAACTCACCAACAAATTCAAAAGAACGACCATTCCAAATTTCCAGTGGCCTGGCTCTGCCCTTTAGCACTCAGGTGCATAATTTAGGAGCAATAGTAGCTATGAAGTTTAATGACTTATGGTTGAGTTTTAATTTTGCATGCGTTAAATAACCATTTGAGAAACTTAGTGAAGGAATGAGGAAAGAAGAGGAATTATGACAGCCATATATGCATTTGCAGATCTGAAATGAAAGAATAAACAACAAACCATAACACACAGATTGATAACGGAGTTCGGCACAACTTTGCCTACGTCTCCGGGCCTTTTTCTCTGTGGGGGAGGCTTCTTTATTTTTGTTCAAAAGCTCAAAAGTACATCGCTGCAATGCCAAATGGCTACAAGACTGATCTGGTCATGTTCTTCCAGATATCTAGAACCATGCAAAGAAAACGGCATGCAAAACGGACGTCCGGAGCTCCCAGAAATGATCCGACAGCGTCTCCTCCTCAAAAGCTTCTCTGCCTCAAAATGGCTTTGGCTTGGCTTCTCCTCAGCATAATTCTGCTCTGAATGCCCCCTATGGCCTCAAATATTCCTTGGTTATATATCTGGGAAAGTTGGTTGCTCATCCCCAACTTCCTCCCAAAAATTAGGCTCCAAAACTACCCAATAACTCCCAAAAACCATTAAAAATAGGCTTAATTACCATTAAAACCCAAAAATTGGTTATAAAA
>ML822822.1:143221-153756 GCA_009831015.1 Picea engelmannii
CAACAAGCTCGCCTTCACCACGCTGTAGATTTTCCCTGGTTAACATGCAAAACTCAAATCCAAACGTCAACTAGCTCTGATACCACTTGATCCGTAGGATCTTTTAATGACTTATGGTTGAGTTTTAATTTTGCATGCGTTAAATAACCATTTGAGAAACTTAGTGAAGGAATGAGGAAAGAAGAGGAATTATGACAGCCATATATACATTTGCAGATCTTAAATGAAAGAATAAACAACAAACCATAACACGCAGATTGATAACGGAGTTCGGCACAACTTTGCCTACGTCTCCGGGCCTTTTTCTCTGTGGGGGAGGCTTCTTTATTTCTGTTCAAAAGCTCAAAAGTACATCGCTGTAATGCCAAATGGCTACAAGACTGATCTGGTCATGTTCTTCCAGATCTCTAGAACCATGCAAATAAAATGGCATGCAAAACGGACGTCCGGAGCTCCCAGAAATGATCTGACATCGTCTCCTCCTCAAAAGCTTCTCTGCCTCAAAATGGCTTTGGCTTGGCTTCTCCTCAGCATAATTCTGCTCTGAATGCCCCCTATGGCCTCAAATATGCCTTGGTTATATAGCTGGGAAAGTTGGTTGCTCATCCCCAACTTCCTCCCAAAAATTAAGCTCCAAAACTACCCAATAACTCCCAAAAACCATTAAAAATAGGCTTAATTACCATTAAAACCCAAAAATTGGTTATAAAACCCACTTTATAGTTAGATTTGGGCATAAGCCCCCTCTTGCCCAGCGTGCACCCCCTTGACAGGGTCATATGGGTTCATATGGCCAAGCGCTAGCCCAAAGGGCTAAGCGTTGGCCCCTCTCCATACAATACTTTGCAATATATTTTATAATGTGGGTTTTACAACATAAGAAATAATTTGGTGTATTGGAAAAGACCATTTCTTAAGGTGTTGGGCTTGGTGGTGGTCATGGGTTCAAAACCCATGGACCCCAAAACAATTTTTTTTAACATGCCACTTCAACTGATGACTGGGTGCCATGTGGCTGCCCATGACTGGGCCATGTGGCGTCTCCCCATTTGTCGAATTAATGCCACTTGTCAGTTATTGACTGGTCCAGTTGCTTGCCACATGTCTTCCTTGTCAGCAAACCTGCCCAATCACCATCATCCAAAGAGTTCCACGTCATCTACTGCACAGTCAGCATGATGATGTCATCATCATTGACTTTTGACCAGTTGACCTTTGACTTTTTACTTGTTTGGGCTTCCGATCAGAACGCGATAACTTTCGCATACGGAGCCCATTTGACAAAGTAAATATACCGTCGGAATCGGGGAGACGAGACAGACGCAATGGAGTTGGTTTCGTCGGATTCTGAGCAGTTTCATTTTTGAGCATTTTTCAAGCCCTGTCAGGCTTATGGATCCGATTTCAGATCAATTGCAACCTGTGGGAGTAATTGTGTTTTTGATACATTTTTTAATGCCTTGAAATATTATTTTAAGTAGTAAAATTCTTGCAACATATTATTCATTGAATGGTTTGTTGTTTCCCTCTATTTTTATCTCTATTATTTCACTTGTCTATCATTACTCTGCTACCAGCCAAGGAGAACCCTCATCCATATCATCTTGCCAATTTGACCATGTTTTTTTCTTGGTGAAACAACCCTCTAACTCACCAACAAATTCAAAAGAACGACCATTCTAAATTTCTGGTGGCCTGGCTCTGCCCTTTAGCACTCAGGTGCATAATTTAGGAGCAACAGTAGCTATGAAGTCAATTAGAGAACTCTACAGGATCTTCAATCAAAGAATAGAGAAAGTGAGTCATAGTTATACTTTCCAGGATGTGTTCGCATAAGAGAAGCATTGAAAATATATAGAGAAATCAATGGAGGGTTGTTGAAATAAACTTGTTGTACTGTCAAATTGAAAGTAAGTATAGCAACGATGAACTTGAATTTTAATATTGTGGTTGATTTCATAGCCCCATTTGACTTCACCTAGCATATATCATTTTTTTTCAAAATATTTGCGAAGAAGAAATTTGGTAATTTCATTAATAAAGTAAAAGTGCTCAAATAGAGGCCAAGGGATGGAAAACCAATAATATGTTTCATTTTCGAGTGAAGGAATCAAGGAAGCGAGAGGGAAATAAGAGATCTTTCTCTCAGCAAGGTTGAGATGAGAACAAAACTTCTTGGGCGGGGCCCCGACTCTCGCATCGTGAATTAGTGTTGTTATGTTCTATCTAAATTACGAATGGAATTGAATGTTGGTTTGAAACTGTGTGAAATTCATTCATGTTTCCATCGAAGCCTCATGTGATCGACACAATGCATTTTCATATAATTGTTCAATGATTAATATTTGATCAAATTACTTGATTCAATACAATATTTAAGAATTACGAGACTATCGAACCATGCAAACAAGAAAAGGTGTTAAATCCATCAAAGAAGCACCAACCAAGATTCCAAGGAAATTTTTTAAAAGTAAATCTAGAAGAAAAATAGTGGGTAATATTATTTATCCATAGACATTGGATTGAGTTCTTTGCACCAAAGCATTGAACATACTTGTCATAAGTACAGGTAGAGGAGTTACAAAAAAAGAAAAACATGTATACAATTTTGTGTTGTTCATCTAGTGCGACAACATGCAGAAGGCATCGACAAGCTCTTGAACATGCATACAAAACTAATTATCATTTTTTTTAGGAACTCCTTGCAATCTTCTCCTCTGAAGGTAAATGTTGGGTTCGAAAATATCAAAATCTTGCGGAAGACCTGAGGTGACAAAGAAACAGGAGAGTGGTCCTGTAGTGGAATAATTATTTGGCTTAAAATATATCTCTCTACCCACCAAGCGACCACCTCTTTATAGTCAAATACTTTAGGGACATAGCCTACATGAGCAATTCCATAGGTCCAAATTACTTCGTTCTGGGAAGAAGGGGACCAAGAGACCACCTCCTTACAGTCAAATAATTCAGGGACACAACCTGAAAGAGAAATTCCATAGGTCTAAGCACCAAGAGACCACCTCCTTACAATCAAATACTTCAGGGACACATCCTGAACGAGCAATTCCAGAGGTCCAAATTACTTCGTTCTGGGAAGAAGGGGACCAAGAGACCACCTCCTTACATTCAAAGACTTCAGGGACACATCTTGCACTAGCAACTCCATAGGTCCAAATTACTTCGTTCTAGGAGGAAGGGGATGAGTAGTAGGAATATGCCTTGGACCACTGGGAGTTTTGTTCCTCACCCCCTAATATGTTAATTGTATCTCCACAGAACAAGAGATTGGTCCCACAATTGAGTAATTGTTTGGATTGAAATGTATCTCTCGGTGCACCAAGAGAACATCTCCTTACATTCAAAGACTTCAGGGACACAACCTGCACTAGGGAAAAATCCAAAGCCTAATCCAAAACCCTAAAAATGAAATGAAAGGATACATCTCTGAGGGCTAGGATCACCATCTGATTCGAGAGACTCAAACTCTCGAGCTGTAAAGCGGCTATTATGTTCAGTGTCAGTTTCTTTTCTGAAACCCCTTCCTTTGGTCTTGTTAGGGCCTCCATCATTAAGTTGGGAAGTGCCCTCCGTTATGGTGGATTTCAATTTGGGCGCAAGAGTGGGAAAAATGTCTGCATTACCATCGTCCATCATCGTATCATCATCCACCAGATCATCTTCTTCCAGATCGAAATCGATCGCATCAACTTTTGTGTCGGCCATTATTTCGTGTTTTTCTGCAAAATCCTTGAAATTTGGGGCAGGCGATGGATTTACAGAGAAAATGCAGGATATACATGTTTATAGGGTTACAAAACAAATAAACGTAGGGGGGTAGGATATACATGTTTATAGGGTTATAAAACAAATAAACGCAGGGTGGGTTGTCTGAGCAGGGGGGGTTTCCTTGGAATTCTTTGGCTTGAAATATATCTCTCGGCGCACCAAGGGACCATATCCTTAATTCCTTCTGGGCGGAAGGGGATGAGTAGTAAGAATATGCCCTGGACCACTAGAAATTATGGTCATCATGCTCAGAGGTGTTTAATGTATTTCGATAGAACTGTTGTCGAGTTGCTGCCATAAGTTGACGAGAACGTCCATTTGCTCCAAATGATGTTTGAAATGAACAGTCAAAAGGGATAATATAACCCTCCGCAAATCTTGGTTTAATGTGTATCAATGGGAGATCTCCTCGAGCCTTTCGTTGATTAATGACAATTTATACGGTTCCTATGTAATGAGTTGTTACCATTAAAGATTATTAATTGCATACTTAGAAAGAAGTGTGAAGGTGGAAGGGATGGCGAAGAGCGATTAAAGATTGGATATTTCGTGAAGCCACCAAATTGACGACGTGCAAAAGAGATTCCATGATGTTTGAAATGAACACTCGGAAGGGATAACATAACCCTCCGCAAATCTTGGTTTAATTTGTATTAATGGGAGATCTCCTCGAGCATTTTTCCCATTAATGACAATCTTTACAGTTCCTGCATAATGAGTTGTTATCATTAAAGATTAATAATTGCATATTTAGAAATAAGTGCTAAGGTGGCGGGGACGGTGAAGAGCGATTAAGGATTGGAGCTCGCCAACCCGACGACCTGCGAAAGAGATTCCAAGAAATGGCCAAGTATGGGAAGCGGTCGGTCGGGCTTAAAAATAGGGTCACAAGTTATACTTAGGAGACGTGAGGGCCCGATGGTCAAATTGTATGTCTTCTAACTTTTGATTGTAAAATGTGTAACACGGAATAAGGCATGATGGTGGAATTCGATGGTGAATTTGTATATTGCGGAACTTCGGGTGCTATTTGTAGGTCCCAAAACATGCTCTTGCCTGGGAACCGATGATCGAAAAAGAGGCCAAGTATGGAATGGGGAAGCGGTTGGTCGGACTCATGATATAAAAGCATGAGACATATTCAGAAAAATGACTAAGTAACTAGAAAGGGAAAGTAGAGGAGAAAAAGAAAGGGGAATTTGGTTGTCAATTTGTATATCGGGGAAGTTCGGGTGTTGTTTATAGGGGGCGAAACAATGGAAGCACAATCTTGAGCCCATCTGGCCAGAAACCCATGATTGAAAAAGTTGTTGAGTATGGAATGGGGAAGCAACCGGTCGAACTCATGATATAAAAGAATCAGTGGAAATGTGAACGTGTGAATCCACCAACCCGCACACTTAGACATTTTCTGAAAAATGACTAAGTAACCAAAAAGGGAAAGTAGAGGGGAAAAAGAAAGGGGAGGGAAATTTTCAAAAGCGGGAATTGGTCTTAACAAAGGCCCATTGATGCTATTAACAATAACTATGAAGTTCGTTAGACAGGTGAACATGCTCTTCAATCAAGGAATAGAGAAAGTGAGTCATAGTTATACTTTCCAGGATGTGTTTGCATAAGAGACTCATCGAAAAAGATACAGAAAAATCAATGGAGGGTTGTTCAAGTGAAATTATTGTACTGTAAACTTGATCGTAAGTATAACAACGATGAATTTTAATTTTGATTTTGTATGGTTGATATCATAGTCCCATTGGACTTCACCTAGGATATATCCTTTTATTTCAAAATATTTCTGAAGAAGAATTTTGGTAATTTCTTCAATCAAGTAAAAGTGCTAAAATGAACTACATATTACATTTTCTTCACAGAGATTACATTAAAAGGAAAGGCGGGTCTTGTATATTCTGTAAGATCATAGAAAAACTACTAAGATCCTGGATCTATCATCTAACCATAATTCAAAAACTGGGCCCATGAGAACCTTGAACTACAGTACGAAAGCACATGAACAAAAGTCTACCAAACACAAGACAGGAAAAAATCAGCGGAGATTGGGCATTGTATCCCATCTATAACCAAATCCTCAAATGGGCACCAAGAAATTTGTCGATTACTATATTCTATGAACCAATATCACTATGAACATTTTCTTCTGATAGTACTATGAACCAAGATCACGTTGACCTGACAATGTTCTAACATTACTAGTTCTGGAAATGAGTGTCAGCATTTAACTTAATGGAGTTTGAACAATGCAAAATTTGAAATATTATTGAAAATGCCTAATGGTTCCGTTCAGAGGAGGAAGCCATTTTGACGGCTCAAAGGATTGACCTGATTTATTCATGGTTGGATACTTTGTATGAGAGCTTTCCTCATGCTTCTCAGTCCTTGTCTGAACAATCTTATGCGCTTCTAGTTCACTTTTCCATGGCACTGCTGTTAGCGATATTTCTTGCTAAGGGGTTAAATTGCAAAGGAATGGGTTAGAACCCACTAATCCTAAGTTTTGGGCGCAAGCACATTCACATTAAACGTGAGTCACTTTTAGACGGCTGGATTTTGCGCGCCTAGATCAACGGCGCATAGCAAATTCCGGACCCCCCTTGCCTTTCTACCTTTAAGCGGAGGGGGGGGTCCGGAATCATGGATGCAGTTTTCTGACGGCCACGATCGAGGAGCCCGGATCAACGGCTCGAGCGCGGCCCCGACCTTCTCAGTTGCCTTGTCTTTAACCCGTGTGGGCCATATTTCCATCATGACATCTCCCTGTCCGCCTTTCCCTTGCCGCCATGTGTCACCATTCACCCCTCTCTCACGCTTCCAGTTAGCCTTTCCCTCGTCTCATCATCCATTTATCACCCGCCACGTATCCTTTTCCCTTCATGTCAGCCTTTCACTGCATTAAGCTTGCCACGTCTATTCTCCCGCTGTCTCTGCATATATCCCTTATGACTTATGTCATCCCCCCGCCACCTCTCTCACCTCTCATCGTTATTTTCTTTGTCCTTGCGATTGGGGCCCCGTCATTCCATAGTTATACCTCACTTCCCGCGTTGGCCTCCATACCCGTCCTTCAAACCCTTCAGTTATTCCAGGTGGCAGTGCGAGAAGTCTTCCATATCCCAAAATGCTGAGTTGGCTAGGTCGTCTTCAATCCCAAGAAGCAGTTATTGAAGCGGTTGGTGGTGGTTAGACATCGTCTCCGCCATAATGGGAAGTCTTGCATTGAATTGAAGACACATCGATTCACCGAATAAACTGTCAAGGGATCGATTTCTTCTGCCATAGGTTGCACGACCATTCAAAGATTGCAGCTTCGTGTTGTCAGAAGCCATGTAGACGTAAATCTTTCAATGCTACATCTCGATTTTGTTGTTGTTGTTGGTTTGAGTATATGTAGGCGTTTTCGCCACTTTTGTATCTATCGATGGTTGAGATTAGCCCCCGGTTGCAAATCTTTAATGAAGCACTGATACTCTGGTTATGTATACACTCTTGAGACTTCTTGCCTGATGAAATCCAGTTTCTTTTACGTCTTTGTTCCACTGTGTTAGAATTGCTCGGAATTGGAGGATCCAGTCGAGCTATATCTGTTATAGGAAGATGTTGGTAGGATCACTGTAGCAGTTATAATATTTCTAGCCAGTTCTTGTGATTTTCCCAGCGCTGAGTGACTTGGAATTGGAGGATCCAGTCAATCCCTCCTCGGTTTCTTTAGACCCTGAACCAAGCGGATCTTGCATTCAGTGTCTTTCTTCTGCGAATAGCCGTAATCCTGTTGCCCAAAGCTGTTGGTTCACCTTCCTCACTAAGTCTTCCACCTACTCACCCTTTTATCAACCCACTGGCTGAAGTTGGATCAAGACCTCCTTTGTCTCTTACATGCCAGACTCAGTCCCTGAGTTAGAGTGATATCCCCTTGAGTTTTCCTCCATTTGATCACCTCTTTAAAACAAATCGTGACATTAAACTGATGGGCGTCGGGCTCTGCTCCTGCTAGCAGTCCAGGAGTGACTTCCGTCGCCAACATTTCTGGCGCCGTTGCCGGGGACGATGTTGAATATATTCCCTGGGATTGAACGACAAAGATCAACTGATTCTGAAGGTGCATCAGATATCAGAACTTGAAGATTGCTACTGTGCACCTGGCAACTCCATTGTGACGACTCCGCTGAGGAGAACCCGCACTATCAACTGTGGCTTCGAGAGGCAGACACACGAGGTCTAACCCACACTTGCCTTTAGCTACACCAGAAGTTGACGCGGAAGCAGTGCGCAGAAAGGGAAAGAGCTCTGCGAGAGAAGTTTTCATCGATGAAACAGGTAATACGCTCTCCCCTTCTGTGAAAACTCCATTTTCTTATTCACAGCTTCCTAGTCGTCCTTCTTCCGAAGTCCCCCGTTCTTTAAATTTCGGGAGTGTTCCTGCTGAGTTTTCTCCTTCTGGTCTGGTATCAGTAAGAGAAATCCTTGTCACTCCCTCCTCCCTGGAGGTCTTGCCCTATCACAGACCTCGAACTTCTGAAGGTTTCACCACCCCTCCTCTTGTTGCTGTTGCTGCACAGAGAGAAGCGTCTGCACACTCAGGTCCCTTGGCTGTCTCTCTGTTCTCTTCGTTGTCTCCTCCAAGAGTCTTTGTTCCGACATCTCTCGTTCATACTCCTTCTCCTCCGAGTTCTCCCCTACCTAATATCCCTATGGCTGGTGTTAATCCCCCTCCGAACAGAATGGATGCCATAGTCGCTGCCAGATATGCTCCTTTGATTCTACCCCAGCCTCTAAACCCTCTCCCTGCTGGAGACTATTTGAAATACATGCCCAAGTTCAGTGGGGAGGGAGATGTAACTGCTGAAGAGCACCTAGCTGCCTTTTACAGCTATGCAGACAACCTGAATATTGAGAGTGAAGATGTCTGGATGAGAGTCTTTGTCCAGAGCCTTGATGGGGAGGTGAGGAAACGGTTCCGGGGACTAGCCCCTGGATCTATTGCTGGCATTGAAGCCTTGGATAATGTTTTCCTAAGGCAGTGGGGAGACAGAAAAGATTATATGTATTATATGACAAAGTTTGGATCTCTGAGGAAGATGCAAGGAGAGTCTGTCTCAGACTTCTCCAAAAGATTTAATAAAATGTACAACAAGATTCCTGCAGAGATTAAGCCCTCAGAGGCCTCTGCTAAAATTTCCTATGCCGGTGCATTTGATCCTGATTTTTGCCTCGTGTTAAGAGAAAGAAGAGCCACCTCTTTGGCTCATATGCAAGATGTAGCTATAGAAGTAGAATCCAATATATTGGCAGTTGACAGACTAAGAAACCAGGCCGACGCGGACAGAAGAAAAGATAAATCGGAAGCCTCAACTTCCGGCCCATCACTGCCTCACCCTCAAGTAGATGAGCTGACCCGAGTTATGAACCTCCTTAAGGAAGAGGTGGAGAGATTGAAAGTGGAAAGGAAACAAATGTATAAGGGCCCTCAGACCATTGAGAATAGAGGAGGTTTCAGAAGAACAAATAGTTTTTCTCCTCCAACCATGCACAGAGAGAAGAATAGAGACAGAGACGACGAAAGAATTCAGGCTCCCTTCCAGAACAATTTTGTAGTTGATGAAGAAGAAAGGGAAGCAGACGAGCATGAGCCTAAAATCCATAGTGTAGAAGTCACTCCCCCTTTCCCTCATCTGACCCAATCAGCATATGAAGAGTCTCTCATGGATGGTCAGCTGAACGAATTGAGCAAAGGAGACAAAGCTAGTGGTGGTCGAGGCAGATACAATCTGAGGTCTGACAAAAGAGCCGCAGCACCTGACGTTCCTGAGCCATCGACCAGAACAGAGAAACCTGCTGATGAAGTAGCAGACAGAGGTAAGAAGGCTCAACCCCTCTCCCCCATTGTCCATAATCATGTTCCTGAAATTAGAGAAATCCCAAAGCCTATTTCTTCTTTCAATTTCAAACATGAAATTCAAAAAGTAAGAATTCCTGTGCCACTTACTGAGCTTATTAAACATGTGGAATTCAAAAAACGCTTCTCTGAGCTGTTAAAGTTCGAAGCCTCATATCCCCTCACAGACTCTATAAACCTCCAAGATGCAAGGCCTGCAGTTGTCCTAGGTCCCATGGTAGAAGACAAAGATGATTCATCCCCTCCCTTCTACACCTCCCTGAACATACATGACAAGGTACTGCATAACTGCCTTATGGACTCAGGGGCCTCCCACAACCTCATGCCCAAAGCCGTCATGGAAGAATTAGGATTGGAAGTCACCCGAGCCTATCATGACCTCTATTCTTTTGACTCCAGGAGGGTGCAATGCTTGGGAGTAATTAAGGACCTAGCAGTTTCTTTGTTTCAGCTGCCCATGAAGAGTATGGTCATGGATATTGTGGTAGTCGATGTCCCCCCTAAGTTTGGAAGGATGTTGTCAAGATCTTGGATAAAGAGACTGGGGGGAACCTTGCAGATGGACCTCACATATGCCATTGTTCCAGTCTTTGGGGGGGAACATAGAAGATTATACAGAGAAGCCCAACTAGCCTACATTGTCAGTGACGAGGCCAACCCTACCAATCATCCCATCTATGCCTTGGACACCGATTTAGGCTCCAGTTTACTATAGCTCGCCCACACCCCTGAAGCTTCTTTGCATATCAGAAAGAAACCTATCCTCAATCAAGAGACCTCCCCTCCAACTTCCTCTGTTTGGAAGATGTTCTTTGATGGAGCTTCCTCCAGTATGGGTGCC
>ML822822.1:157683-168399 GCA_009831015.1 Picea engelmannii
CCCCCCCCCCCGCCTTTCTACCTTTAAGCAGAGGGCGGGGGTCCGGAATCGTGGATGTAGTTTTCTGACGGCCACGATCGAGGAGCCCGGATCAACGGCTCGAGCGCGGCCCCGACCTTCTCAGCTGCCTTGTCTTTAACCCGTGTGGGCCATATTTCCGTCATGACATCTCCCTGTCTGCCTTTCCCTTGCCGCCATGTGTCACCATTCACCCCTCTCTCACGCTTCCAGCTGGCCTTTCCCTCGTCTCATCATCCATTTATCACCCGCCACGTATCCTTTTCCCTTCATGTCATCCTTTCACTGCATTAAGCTTGCCACGTCTATTCTCCCGTTGTCTCTGCGTATATCCCATATGACTTATGTCATCCCCCTGCCACCTCTCTCACCTCTCATCATTCTTTTCTTTGTCCTTGCGATTGGGGCCCCGTCATTCCATAGCTATACCTCACTTCCCGCGTTGGCCTCCATACCCGTCCTTCAAACCCTTCAGTTATTCCAGGTGGCAGTGCGAGAAGTCTTCGATATCCCAAAATGCTGAGTTGGCCAGGTCGTCTTCAATCCCAAGAAGCAGTTATTGAATCGGTTGGTGGTGGTTAGACATCGTCTCCGCCATAATGGGAAGTCCTGCATTGAATTAAAGACACGTCGATTCGCCGAATAAACTGTCAGGGGATCGATTGTGTCTGCCATAGGTTGCACGACCATTCAAAGATTGCAGCTCCGTGTTGTCAGAAGCCATGCATATGCAAAGCTTTCAATGCTACGTCTCGATTTTGTTGTTGTTGTTGGTTTGAGTATATGTAGGCGTTTTCGCCACTTTTGTATCTATCGATGGTTGAGCTTAGCTCTCGGTTGTAAATCTTTAATGAAGCACTGATACTCTGGTTATGTATACACTCTTGAGACTTCTTGCCTGATGAAAGCCAGTTTATTTTACGTCTTTGTTCCACTGTGTTAGAATTGCTCGGAATTGGAGGATCCAGTCGAGCTATATCTGTTATAGGATGATGTTGGTAGGATCATTGTAGCAGTTATAATATTTCTAGCCAGTTCTTGTGATTTTCCCAGCGCTGAGTGACTTGGAATTGGAGTATCCAGTCAAGTCCTCCTCGGTTTCTTTAGACCCTGAACCAAGCGGATCTTGCATTCAGTGTCTTTCTTCTGCGAATAGCCGTAAGCCTGTTGCCCTAAGCTGTTGGTTCACCTTCCTCACTAAGTCTTCCACCTACTCACCCTTTTATCAACCCACTAGCTGAAGTTTGATCAAGACCTCCTTTGTCTCTTACATACCAGACTCAGTCCTTGAGTTAGAGTGATATCCCCTTGAGTTTTCCTCCATTTGATCACCTCTTTAAAACAAATCGTGACATTAAACTGATGGGCATCGGGCTCTGCTCCTACTAGCATTCCAGGAGTGACTTCCATCGCCAACAACTGCAAAACTCTATCCATATCTTGATTGGGTAACAAGGACAGATACAGATCAGATTGTTTCATTTCTTGTCAACGCATGATATGAATTTTTTTTTTTGGTTTAGTTGATATGCAGTATGGCATTGTCCTCATTTAATGTAAATTTTCTATGGACGCGAAATTCGTGTAACATGTAGAAACTGTTTGCCTTTTTTTGTAGGTATACTTCATATGGAAATTCTACCAACCCAAGAAGAACATGTTGTAATATAGGTTGTCTAATTATACAATGTACAATTGTGTTGTTGAGGGTTCGGATGGCAGCATTGAGGCAATGGATATATGTAAGGGCATTTTTTACTACATTGTAGGCAATCAATTGTTCCATCCTTTATGAAAGCAGAGGCAGAAGAAGGAGAGTTTCATTTGGCACATATAGGCTCAAAGGGGTTCGAGTACACATTTGTTGCAACCAAAACAATGTCAACCTACGCACGTGAGCATACTAGTTAATATATTGAACAAATAATATAAAAGTGTACAATAAAAAAATTGCACAAAATTGTTTAAGGCAATTTTTATGTGCAAAGTGTGGATGGAATTGTAGATGTATACATACAACAGTGGTCGAGCTAGTTAGTTTCTTGAGATCCTGTACTATGTCTGTTCGTAATTTTGTTACAAATGTTGCTTGGTTTGTACGAAATATCCTTTCTTTAACAACTTTTTTCTTTGTTATATTTTTGAAGAGCATAAGTGGAAATTTCCCTTTATGAAATTGTTGTTCCATTGAGGAAAATAAATTTGAATAGGTGTCGAACAATTGTAGTTGCAACATGGAACAGTGCAATAGTTTTGTAACATAACTGAGATATATGAGCATGTGAAAGTAAAGGACAAAACTGGATATGGAGAACAATACCATTGCCTTGTCGTTGTCTGACTCTCCATCTTTTATATGGATAATGTGTTGCGAGCCAACTTTTCTCGCGAGTGTGACAGCAGCACCAATGGTTTCGATTGGGTAAATGTCATTGCTATGTGCAAGTTGGTTGATTATTCTGTCTGGTATGAAACGATATTCTGAACAAACCATGGGAAATTTTTCCACAATACTTGTTTCATTTAGCGATATAATCCGATAAAAATCACCACAGTCATATATTGTTTTCGGTAATATATTAAAATTTGTAATGGATATCCCATTACCTGGCACGATCTTTTCTGCATGTTTCTGGACAAGTTGTGTAGGGATAGTTAGTGTGGCTGTCATCATGGCTTCGTTTTCTGTCATGTCAGCACGCATAATGCATCTAGTTTTGTTTTCATTGTCTAAGTAGGTGTTATACACAACCATTATGTCCCCGACGAACACTTGTCCAATTCGGAGGTTGTTCAAGCCTTCTATTGATAGTATATTGGGTATTATAAGTTTAGACCTGGTGACATTTTCTGAACAGAAAAAGTAATGTGAATGACAGTTTGTATCATTATTTTTTGGCATAAATGTACAAGTAGATGCACAATTTGGATGAAGTATGTAGGTCAGAGTTTTGTAACCATACCTCTTAGTCTGCGGATCTTGCACTATGTTGGGTGTTTCACTTGTGCTCATCGATACTTTTTGTGAACTGAAAAGCATGTGTTGTAGATGACATCAACATATTTATCATGGCATATATGAATAAATAACTCAGGATATTTGTTTGGTAAACATAGAAATAGCATAATGTATGAATATTTACCTTTGGCCTTGTTGTTCTGTTGATGTTTGCGATGATTGACTACTCATGCCCATGTCACTCATCCAACTTTTTTTGATGCAAGCATGCGTACATGAACATCAGAACAACTAAATAAGCATATTCATTGTATAATGTTCATAATTGTTCTAGATGTCACATACAGGCTCGAAGGGGATGGAGTATGAAATAGGGTGTCAAGGAATACTCAGGAGACGTGAGGACCTGATGGTCAAATTGTATGTCTCGGAAATTTTGAGTGAAAAAATGTGTAACACGGAATAGGGCATGATGGGGGAGTCTGGTAATCAATCTATATATCGTGGAACTTTGAGCGTTTTTTGTAGGTCACATAACAATAGAAGTGCAATCTTGACCCAGCTAGCCCAAGAGTCCGGCTGTCAATTTGTATATCGCAGAACTCTGGGTGTTGTTTGTAGGACACAGAACAATAGAAGCACAATTTTGAGCCCGCCATCCCGAGAACCTGCGATCGAAAAAGTGTCTAAGTATGGAATGGGGATGTGGTCGATCAGACTCGTGATATCGAAGCATGAATAGAAATGTGAATTTGTGAGTCTACCAACCCGTGCAACTAGACATTTTTGAAAAAATGACTAAGTAAAGTAACCAGAAAGGGAAAGTAGAGGGGAAAAAGAAAGGGAAATTCAGTTAAGTATAGAAGAGGAGAAAAAAGGGATAAAAGAGAGTGGGAAAATAGAAAAGGGGAGGGCAATTTTCGTAAGAAGGAAGTCTCAACAAAGGCCCATTGTTGCCAAATCATCATTTTCTAGTTCAATATTTTATCCACCTACTCGTTTTGTGTGTTTGATTTACTATCACTATTGGTATAACTTTTCAAATATTGTACTTCATCTTCCTTTGATATGACATATAAGATTTCATCCTGTTGTCCAAACTAGTCTGTTTCTTTTAATGTAGCAATGTTGAAAATACAATGGATATGAAGGTAAGTTGGTATGTAGAAAGACATGTAAAAAAATAAATATGGTTCTATTTATTTCAATGTAGTAGTACAAAAAATACAGTTGGCATGAAGATAAGTTATTATGTAAGAAGATATGTAGTATCTACATACAATAAATTAGGTGCAAAGAAGAAGAATAAATATACAGACAATAAATGAAATACAAAACAGTGGAATATAAAATAAGAGTAGAAGCATGCACCTTTGTATCTATTCTTCTACATTTGTGGTTAAGAGTCCTTTGTCTTCTCCAGATATTTTGTTTGTTTCAATGTGGGAGCGTGCAAAATACAATGAACATGAATGTAAGTGGGTATGTAAGGGAAAACAAGTAATATGTACATACAGTAAATGTGAATCAAAGGAATAGAATAAAAGATAGAGTTAGAAGCATGAACCTTTGTTTTTCTTGATCCATGGTTGTCGTTATATAGAAGTTTTCCTGGCCAAAATATATTATAAGCTAGAAAATATTAAGAAGTTGGATGATCCTAGCTAAATGATTTGGTTTTGTGCAACAAAGTATCGAGATATGCTTTGAGACATGGAAATATGATTTTGTAATATGTTTGGTGTATATTTCATAATTCAAGTACAAGATAAATTGTATCATGGTCAGACCAGTATGTGTCTAAGATAAAGAGGGTGTATTGTGAAATGGGCATATTTGACCATACATGGTCAATAAGTGTGTTTTGTACATGCTTTATCTTAACCAAAATAAAGTGGAGATTGTAATGGGCACATCTAGTTTTCCAATTCTTTTGTTATGGCACTAGTTTGTAGCATGTCAATATTGAAGTCTCCTAGAATGATAATGGTTTCATTCAGATGTAAATGGTGTAATGCATTTGAAAAAACATTCATTATGTTGGCAATGTTGCACACTGAGCGGCATAGAAATTGAATATTGCAATTTGCAATCCACGGAAAATTACTCTTGCTAGCACCATTTCAACATATTTTTCTTCGAAATGCATATGAGCCAAAATTGTTATATGTTTTTTCACTAATATCATAACTCCATGCGTAATGTAACTTGACATGCAAGTGTGATTTGAAAATTGTGTATTTTTCATGCATAATGTCATGTATGTTTCTTGCAAGCACAAAATATCAAATTGCATTGCGTCATAGTCATTGAGTATATCATTCATATGTGCATTTAAACTATGTGTGTTAAGTGAGAGAATTGATACAGATAAATTTGTTTGTATGGATTGGTAATCATATTGCAGATGCCATTTTGCACTAGTCCGAAGGCGTTGCATCTCAGTATCAACTTTATGTTTGACTTTGAAGTTATCTTTTTGTAAGAGCGCTTAGAAAATACAAGGACTCTATGTTTCTGACACGAGACAGAACTGTATATACAAGTCCATGTATTCGTATTCCAGTAGGGTCAAAGGAAACACTATAAAGTGGCAGTCTTTGTGATATGTGGATTGTAC
Organism: Picea engelmannii; assembly: GCA_009831015.1. Lineage (NCBI taxonomy): Eukaryota > Viridiplantae > Streptophyta > Pinopsida > Pinales > Pinaceae > Picea > Picea engelmannii. The sequence continues at coordinate 163,281 of ML822822.1, forward strand.
GTGCACATGCAAGTTGAATTGGAAACTATTTTTGAATCTTCAGTTGACCTATCTTTGCCAATGTTGATATTGGTTTTGATATTCGCAATATAGGTGTCCATTTACACAAAGTGTTTGAATTATATAGATAAGCTAACTTGTTGCCTTGTCGGTGGCCAATATGAAGGTCATGGAACTTAATCCAGAGGACATCAAATTTTTATGTTTTGGTATAAGATTTGAGCATTTAATCTGCACCATTCACAAGGCCATCCTGTGAATCATAGTTCTAGGCATATATTTCAACTAGTATGTCTAATTTCAGGACAAGTTGCAAACGAAAAGTTGGTGTATGTTGATGACATGTTACATTGCCATGGTTTTCTTCTTCAAGATCAATTGAATTCATGATGATATCGTTGTCAAGCATGAGCGATAGCATATACTTGTTATGCGTTGCAACAACCTTATTCTTGTATAATAGGTAAGTGAATTGGGTTGATCGGGGCAGGTTGCATGCAACTTGAATTGATATATGTTAAGTCGTCACATGTTTGGTTGTTTTTCCGCATTCTATTTAGAATTGCAATAATTTATTCATTTGTCTGCCACATTGTAGTATGTAATTCAAAGCACTTTATGTTGTCTTTCCAAAATCCATGCGTCATTGTTTGCATGTTGACCATAGGTTGCTCAAATATGAGAAAATCTTGTATGGGTTGTGCCTGGTAAAGATCCCCACAAAATACCATATCAAGGTTTCCAAGGTATTTGGTTTGGACATGTTTTATGTTTCTCAGTCGATTGTCAATGGAATATAAGAAGCGACTTCCAATCAAGGATGCCTCATCTATGAACACAAGTTGTAGTTCATCATAAAGCTTTGACAAGGTACCTACAATTTCTTTGTTGAGTGGAAGAAAATGCGACTTGTTAAAAGGCATCAATAATGCAGAGTGGACTGTTGTTCCACCTGCATTATATGCAGTTTTTCCTCTATATGCATTACATATCAAGTGCCTTAAAGAATTTACTCTATGTCTATAGTAACGAGTACATGTCATTGACTCTTTTCTCATGAGGTAGTCAATGCCATCATTTTCCAAGGTCTCAGTTTGTTTTTTCCTTTTCCTATTCCTATACAATGTAGACATTGTCCTGAAAATTTCTCTTTATAACTTACTAAAATATGTCATCGTTAAAGATGGATAATGCCTGACAATGGTGTGCAATTTTGTTGCAGCTTGGTTACCTTTGTATCATACTTAGCCCTTCTACACCTACCTGAAGTTTTCTTATACAAGAACATTTTGCAAAGGCATGTATGTAGGTACTCATTCTCGGGCAAGGTGAGAATATCATCGAGGGCATGGCAGGAAGGCTAAAGAATTTCCTTATTCAATTGAGGCGTTAGATCTCCACTTTGTTACATAAGGTAAATGATCGGGATTTGTAATGCTAGAAAAAATGATAACTGGAGTTATGCACACAACATTGGCATACATATGGTTCAGAGTTTGGAGAAAAAATTGGAGCAAAATTTAAGAGCAGGAGGGAAAGATATGCCAACCTCTATGGAAAATCTATAGCATAGGAGTGATGAATAAATACCTAAACATTCTTATTTGCAAATTGTAAATAGTAAACAGTAAAGAACGAATACGAATGAAACTATGGTATTGAAACTTACTCGTCAATGATGAATGACAGAATCACAGGTCCAATTGCAAGTGCAAGAGTTCAACCCTACAAAGTGCAATAACAGGCCCTAGAATTACCCAGGATTTTCATTCCAGGTCCTGGAACTTTTTTCTTTATAACTTACTGAAATACGTCACCAACAAAAATGGATAATGCCTGGTAATGATGTGCAATTTTGTTGTAGCTTGGTTATCATTGTATCATACTTAGCCTTTCTACACCTACCTCTGGTTTTCTTCTACAAGAACATTTTGCAAAGGCAACAAGCTTGACATTGTATTTTTCATGTGAAATACATGGTTTTGATTCCTGTACAGGAGAGGTAGATACTCATTCGCGGGCAAGCTAGGAATATCATCGAGGGAAAGGTGTGAAGGATAAAGAATTTCCGTATTCAATTGAGGCGTTAGATTTCCACTTCATCACACACGACAAAGGACCAGGATTTGTAATGCTAGAAAAAATGACAGCCGAAGTTGTGCAGATGACATTGGCATGCACATGGTGCAGAGCTTCGGGAAAAAATTGGAGGAAAAATTAAGAGCAGAAGAAAAAGATATGCCAACCTCTATGGAAAGTCTGCAAGATAAGAATGATGAATAAATACTTAAACATTATTACTCACAAACTGTAAACAATAAACAGTAAACAACGAACACGAATGAAACTATGGTATTGAAACCTACTTTCCAATGATGAACAACATAATTGCAGGTCCAATTGCGGGTGGAGGACTTGAACCCTGCAAAGTGAAAAAACAACTCCAACTATGGGTGCAGGACCCCAACCTTGCAAAGTTGAAGCAAACAAAAGCAAGCAACAAGAAACAAATCAGTGAGAAAGCACCAACAGGTCCAACTGCAGGTGCAAGACCTCAACCTTGCAAAATTAAACCAAACAACAACTAGCAACAACCAACGAACCAATAAAGAATATATGTATCTTCAATGATGACTAAATTGCATTCCAAGGATAGAAGAAATATGAAACATATGATGACTATGCGAGTGGAAATACTTAAACATTCTTACTTGCAAACTATAAACAGTAAACAACAAATATGAATGAAACTATGGTATTGAAACTTACTCGTCAATGATGAACGACAAAATCACAGGTCCAATTGTGGGTGCAAGACTTGAACCCTGCAAAGTGAAAAAACAGCTCCAACTGTGGGTGCAGGACTCCAACCTTGCAAATTTGAAGCAAACAAAAGCAATCAGCAAGCAACAAACCAGTGAGCAAGCACCAACAGGTCCAATTGCAAGTGCAAGACCTCAACCTTGCAAAGTTCAACCAAGCAACAACCGACGAACCAATGAACCAGTGAACAAGCAACAACCAGTGAACCAGTTAAGAATATATGTATCTTCAATGATGACTAAATTGCATTCCAAGCATAGAAGAAATATGAAACATATGATGATTATGCGAGTGGCGGTGGACAACAATATTGTCCAAATTCACTGCAAGAGTGTCTGGAAAATTCGAGGAAAAATGTACTCTGACATGCCTATTTAAGTAAACATTTAAGGTTGTCAGGCATGTTTAAGGGCCTCACGTTATGTAAACATTTAAGCTGTCAAGCCTATTCAAGTACCTAAAAAAGAGTGTCAATGCTCAAAACTTTCATTATGTAAACATTTCAATAAAAATAGTAATAAAAAAGTTAAAAATGAGCATTGATGCTCAAAACTTTTGGTATGTAAACATTTCAATAAAAATAAAAAATATTGTCGATGCTAAAAATTTTGGATATATAAACATTTAAGACATTGGGAATAACGAAGCTGACAATAAGACTTCGAAACTATTCTCCAATGAGATTATGACATATAAGGTTTTTTTATTATATAAAAAATAATGTTTTTAGTTCTCTAGTTCGAACAATAGAGATTATGCAAAAATTTATAGTCAAAGGACATATTAATATGAAGTTAACGAATTATTGATTGCTATAGTCCCTCTACGCCTTCGACAGGGACTAATAACAAACCCTAAATTATATAGGATTTTTATATATTCAAGAACAAATTAAACTTTTTAAAATATTTTTTATCTTTTTCAAAGAAAAATCTTTAAGAACTTTATAACATTTTAAGGGTAAAAAAACACCATACTTTTAGTTTGTTTGAGGGGGAAGAAAAAAACTAGTGAAAATGAAATAATTTTTTTTTTAGTTTTTTTAAATTTATTTAATTTTTAAAAGTTTAAATTATTTTCATTTTACTTTATAAAATTCACCTGGATGGGGTGATAGATGGCCTGACAAGCCATGATCACATGACCACAAGAAGTGCTACGAGTCATCCAATCCAAGCAAGGGAGAGTTATGAGGGTGGTATGCCCCAAGTCGCGTCCCTCGTCCCTTCCTTCAGGTTTGTTCATTGCACTTTGTATTCAGGTCAAGGCTTATGTGAGAATGATGTGGGGGTTGGTGATGGAAACCTTTCATGTTTTAACGATTAATGACCTGTGTGGTTTGGTATGCACCTCCATTATGGCGAAATGTGGGAAGAATTTCATTTTTAGGGATATGTATTTGGTCTTGGTCTGGAGGTGTTTTCTTGTTGTTGTTTCCTTTCTTGAGTGTGTATAGCTAGATTGGTATTTAGGGGTTTAGTTTATCATGGCTTCTCGGAAAGGTAGTGCCATGTCTTCTTCATGCAATAAAAGAGGCTTTATCTTGTAGCAGAGGTAGCAACTGGTCATTATCAACACTCAGTCTCGTCCGAGGCCAAGGTGTCAATGGATTTTGTTGAGGAGGAGGTTCAGATGGTGCATGAACACCGTGAGGATACTGAGGTTGATGAGGAGGTGGGGGACTTAGTTCTTGATCTAGGTTGCACAAGAAACATAGACACTAAATTCAACAGGACTATAGAACTGTATTTGCATGTTAAAACCATGGTGGCCTTGAGAATGATACCCAAAGAAAAGGAATACAGGAAACTCATCCAACGACTGGAGGCTTTGGAGGGGAAAAACAAATTGTTGATTTATGTGGTTTCATGGTTGGTGAAAAGGAATATGCAACACCATTTAGCTGGTAAAAGGCAATGGAAAGTCTCATGGTGATGGTCCTTCTCATACAGATAATAGTGCTAACGCGAAATGACCTAAAGTGGTGCCTTTTGTTAAAAATTTGGATAGTTGATTTGGTTGTAGTAGTCTCAAGTCTTCTACTTTTTTCAGATTATTATAGGTTACATGCCTTCTTTAGCATATTGTTCTTTGCTACTGGTAATGATACATGTTTTAAAAATGGATATCTTTGTTTTGATTGGTCCATCAACCATAGATGATTTTAGGGGCGAAATTTTGCCCATGGGCGAAATTAAGGGGCCTCTAATTTTTTATTGGACGAATTTTTTGTATTAGAGTGATTTTTTTAAACTTATTTTATTAGCCCGTAATTTATTTTAAGGTAAAAATCGTG
>ML822823.1:6323-30839 GCA_009831015.1 Picea engelmannii
TTTATTTTAGAGATGGTATATTGTTGTTGTTATAAACTTGTTACATGTTTAAACATCTAGTCTTTCTTTGCAAGTTTATTTTAGTTTTCATTTATCTCTTGATAGCTAGTGTTTTGAGGCATTTAATTAATTTTCTTAGCTTAGATAACACATTCAATCGTATTAATGACACCTTACACACTCATATAGTTAATCAACTTGTCTTACTCACTTTGACCTTTCCCTTAACTCAACCCTAGCTAATCACGCAACCAATACATGGGGTCGTAGACTTGCCCTTATCTTGATATAAGATCCCTTGAGTTTTCTAGGGAAGCCTCCCTTGTTTTTGATATCTATGCTTCACTAAAATGATGGAAGTACTTGTCTAGGTGACAATGGAAATTACTCCCATATGTTACACTAGTTTAGCATCTTGTGAAGGCTTCTCACAAGTGCTAGATTTTGTGATAACACAACCCATCTTAAAGTATCCTGATAGGAAACTATGCATTTATATGCTTGTATATTAATAAATTCATCATTCCTATCGTTCAAAACTTGGAAAATGGTACTTTACGGTAATGAACATGAAAGTAGGAGAGAAAAAAATCTTAGAATTTTCCTACTGAAATACCTCCATCATTCTCATGTCAATCAGATCATGTGTAATCATAATATTCAAGCCATGAATAGTCAAGGGATCTCCTTGAAAAACAAAATTTGAATCTGAGATCATGGGAAAACTGTAAGGAATATCATCTCTTGGTCAAACCAACATTTTCTCCCCCTGTTGCAATAGTATCTGGTCAAATTGTTCTTAGATCATGTGGGAATATGCACAGACAAAGTCTCTTGTTTATTCAATTATGCATGGTTACTTTGTTTCTCTTACTCTTGAATTTTACCATCATCATACTTTTTTGTTACCACATAGGTTCCCAAATCAGGTTCCAAAATATCTAGGTACAAAGGTTCATTATTCAACTTTCAAGGATCCTCTACATTATGGAGCATATTCTTCTCTCTAAAAAATCTCACAATGTATCCTAGAGAAATGAGAATATATGCATATGACCAATCCATCTTGATACTACCCCTGCATTAGCCATCCATTTCCAAGATAAAATCATGCCCCACTAAGAAGGGAAATCATTGACCGCAACACCCATGGTCAAAATTATTTTTGGGTATTCTTTCAATCTAACCTCAAGATCCATAATTACTCCACACACCTGCACTTCACGTGAATCCTTTGCATGTACATTTCTATATGATCTTGAAATTATTATTCCCAACTCATTCATCACCTCAAGTGTCATGACATTAATTGAGGTTCTTGAGTCCAACATACAATTCCAAATTAATAATACATTAACCAATAAAGAAATATAAAAGGGAGGAGGTTCATCAACCTTGTTCATACATAAGTATACTTGTGTATGGTTTTTTGATGGATCAATGGAACTTCCCAATGCTAGGAACTTGCTAACAACCTCCTTCTTTCTAGGAAAATGAGCTAACTCTCTCAATGGTATTGGAATATTTATCTTGGACAACTTGGTCACCAAGAAGAAACTCAAATTATGAAAAAGTGATGAATCGTGATGATTTGATGCAACCACAGGTTGAATCTCATTCTATGGGGAAACCTTCCTTGGCTAGTCACTAGAGCCCTCGTTTCTTCTTGTGTAAGTCGTGGTGATCTCTGCAACCATAGTTTTCACTCTATCATGTGCATCTCTGATCTCATAATAAGATATTTTCCTGCTTAGGATAACCACACTAGTGAGCACCATATTTATCCCACATGCATCTAATTTCCCCGAAATCAAAGGAAAAACCTTCAATTGATTACTCTCTTCACTGTTGAACAATTTATATACATGTACGTTGATATCATCATTAGTGAAACATAAAATGTTCAAACTATATGTAGGTTGGCTAGGTAAATATTCAATATAGATCAGAGGAAATATATAGGCTACTCAGATGAAAACTACAAAACTATCTTCACTATGTGGTAACTTGCAAGCCTTTTAATAATGACTAGAATAAGGATTATCAATGAAAATGTTTTCAGGCATGGGCACATCGATCATGGAAGCTTTGACCTTCTTTTCCTGTTGGAAAGGAATTCTAGAAAATTATTTCCTTGACTTAAATTCTCTCTGAATGCTCAAGGAAACCTGATGATTTTTCATATTTGTCTCTAACAACCTCACCTTATTGGTCAACTCTTGCAATGAATCAACAAATTGTGATGGTACTTCATTTTTTTCATCAGTAGCTTCCTTCTTCACTTCCTGAGATGATCTAGCCTAGGGATCAAATAACCTAGAATGACTTGGTTGAACCTCCCTCTCTAGGATGATATTTCTCTCTAACTTGATAGTACCAACTTAGGTTTCCTCCAAATTGTGGAGATCTTTCTCCCTGAGCAAGAGATCAAACAATTGGGCGTACACCCATAAACAACAATGTAATGTAAACTCATTGCTATGATGCATATTTTGAGAAATATTATAATAAATTTTAGAAACAAAATTATGAAGTCATATACATATTCATTCTCTTCCTTAAGAATGTCAACAAATTCATTTGGTGAATAGTTTCCCATTCTCTCTTGTTCATTCTTTCATATACGACCTAACACAAATTTCTTTCGACGTTGGATTCATAAGATAGAAGCATTTTTTATAATATACGGCCACGAGGATCATATTGGAGAATTGACTGAGATTATTGGATTCACATACTCCAATATTATCATGTTGAGAGCGTTGTTTAACTCCCCACATTGCAATTGACTAGGGAGCTTGGCCTTGTACTTTTTGTCTTGTGAAACAACAGTGAAAAGAACCTTCAGGTCACGTAAGAACACTTAGAATATGAGAAAACAACACACATGTGAGGCTACACTCACATTCTATATTATTCAATGAAGACTGATTACATCATTATATAGGAAACGAATCTACTTGGTCGGTTACAACAAACCACAGAAAACTAGAATCTACATTAAGTGAAGTAGAGTTCAACTACACAACTGACTCTTGCTCCAGTATTTCCAAGTCTCCCACTTAATGGAGAATGGATTGACTCCTACACCTAACATCTCCCTAAACCGATCAAACTTAATCTTTCCAAGAGGCTTAGTGAAAATATCAGCAGTATTTTCACAAGTATTACAATACATAAGAGCTATTTCATTGGACTGCAACTTTTCTCTAACAAAATGAAACTGAGCATCAACATGCTTTGTTCTTGCATGAAAAATTGTATTATTCACCAAATTGACGGAACTTTGAATATCACATTTGACCATCGTAGGTTCCTTTTGTTCTTCTCCAAAATCTTGAAGAAGTCTTCTCAACCAAACAGATTCACAAGTTGTTGCACACAAGGCTTTATATTCTGCTTCGGTAGAAGACAAAGATACAATAGGTTGATTTTTACTACTCCATGAAACAACCCTGGATACAATGCCAAACACATATCCAGTGGTTGATCTTTGATCATCTGGATTTCCAGCCCAATCAAAATCTAAGTAACTTGTCAACTCAACATCAGATGCATCAATATATTTAATACCATAATCAAGTTTTCCTTTTAGATACCTAAGTATCGCCTTTGTTGCATCCCAATGGATTTCTAGAGGTTTCGCCATAAACTGACTTAACACACTCACAAAATATGCAATATCAGGTATGGTTGTGGTGAGATAATTCAAACTACCCACCATCTTTCTATACATTATGGCATCCACCTCCTTCGAACCATCATCACAAGAAAGTTTCACATTCTGTTGCATGGGAACAATAGAAGATTTACACTGATCAATTTTAAATATCTTAAGTACTTCTCTGACATACTTACTCTGACAAACAAAAGTTTGGCCTGCATTTATCCTAACTTCAATACCTAGGCAGTAGTGTAACTCACCAAGATATTTCATTTCAAAAAGTTATGACAACTGCTCCTTGATTTCATCAATTAATTTCCCTGCATTTCTTGTAATTATTAAATCATCAACATATAAGGAAATCAATACTATATACCCATGTTCATCAAATTTGGTATACATATTTGGATCACTCTTGCTCCTCATAAAACCCTATTGAAGAAAGAAAGAGTCTATCTTCTCATACCATGACCTAGGTGCCTGTTTTAGTCCATACAATGCTTTCTTTAACTTACACACTAAGTTTTCTTTCCCTTGTTCCACAAACCCTTTAGGTTGAGTAAGGTAAACCTCCTCTTTTAACTCACCATTCAAAAATGTAGATTTAACATCTAATTGGTGTAGCTTCCAATGATACTTTGTAGCTAAAGCAATTAACAATCTGATAGTATTCAATTTATCTATTGGTGCAAATGTTTCAGCATAATCAATACCTTATGTTTGTGAATACCCCTTTGCAACCAATCTAGCCTTATATTTGTCTATACTACCATCTGATTTAAACTTGGGTTTGTATATCCATTTGCATCCAATGGGCTTTTTATGTTTAGGCAATTCAGTCAATTCCCAAGTATTTTTTTTCATTATAGATTCATATTCTTCCTCCATTGCATTTCGCCATTCATCATGTTCATTGACTTCATCAAAACTCATGGGTTCTATGACATTTGAAATGATACTCATTAGGGAATAGTCTCTATACCTCTCAGGGAACCGAACCTATCGTGAATATCTTCTCAACTGATTATCTTCCTCCCCACTTTGTGAAGATCTATCTTCGCCTCTAGGTGAACTATGACTGCTTGAAGTGTCCATATCACTGAGCCCTTCTTGTTGTTGTTTTTTTTGCCGTTGCGGTTCTGGCTACTGTTGTGGTGGTTGATGTTGTGATGGTTGTTGTTTCTCTTCTCTAACTCCTTCATCAAGTAGTCTATGTCATTCCTCATGACTGTTGTCATCATGATTTCCTGCTTCCTGCTCATGGAAAAGTACATCTCTACTCACAAATACTTTGTGAGTAGAAGGATCAAATAGTTTGTATGCTTTAAATTCAGAACAATACCCTATGAAAATACATTTAATGGCTTTAGCATCCAATTTCTTCCTGTTCTCCTTTGGAATATGAGAAAAATCCTTACACCCAATGAACTGCAGGTTTGGAACCATACAAGGCTTCGAAAGGAGTGACATTATCAAGAGACCTTGTTGGACTTCTATTATTTAAATAAACTGCAGTATTTATGGCTTCAGCCCAAAATGCATTCGAGAGATTCTTACAGTTCATCATACTGTGTGCACACTCTACCAGAGTTCTATTTTTCCTTTCAGTGACTCAATTCTGATGTGGAGTGTGAGGTATTGTAAATTACTATACTATTCCATTATCTTTTCAATATTTGATGAAGTCCCCTGATTTATACTCTTCCCCTTGATTTGAACGGAGGATTTTGATGGATTTTCCTGTCTGCTTTTCCACCATGGTTCTAAATACCTTAAAGTACTCGAAAAAATAACTTTTTCTTCTAAGGAAGTAAACCCATGTGTATCTCATGCAATCTTCAATAAATAACAGAAAGTAAAATGCATCTCCTAAATCCTAGTATGCATAGGCCCACAAACATCAGTATGCACAAGATATAACACATCTCCCTTTTTCCTATCAGGATTAGAGGGGAATTCATCTTTGTGCATCTTTCCTAATGCACATCTATCACAAGAAACATTCTCATTCTTTAACATGGGAATTCCTTCAACCATATTCTCTTTCTGTATTAACAATAAATCAGGATGATTAATGTGACCATACCTTTGATTCCAAAGAACCTATGTTGGCATAGTTGTAGAAGTCAGTGCATGATGTGCTTTGCTGGTAACATCAAGTTTCTATAGGCCTCTTTCTCTTACTCTCATTGCAATAGTTTTGAATTGGTCCAACAGATCCTTCACTATGCAATAATTCTTGAAGAATTCAACCTTCAAGTTCCAATCTGTAATGGTGGACACCGAGATCAAATTTGTACTTATCATTGGCACATAAACAACATTGCGAATGTGATGAATAGTACCATTCGGAAATGTCACAGGAATGTCTCCATATCCCTTGATCTGATGAGCACAGTCATCTCCAAGATATATGTTGGCTCAATTCTGTGTTTCTTTAAAATTAGTGCACCACAACTTATTACATGTCATATGTATTGATGCTCCGAAATCCACAAACCAAACATCAGAATCATCTAATTCAGTAGATAAAGCGGCGTTAGACACAAACAACCTAAGATCCCGTGAATCAAAAATTGATGGTTCATCAATATCATCACTAGCAATAAGCAATCTGAGATCATGACTTGAAGATTTTTTTGCATAATGACCTGAATGTGTTCTAGGCTTATTCCTAGCCTCATCACTCTTCTTCTTATGAAATTATTTAACAATATGTCCAAGTCGACCACAATAAAAACAACTCTTTGACTCATTCCTGTTAGAGGGCATACCTTGATTCGGCCTTAGGGATTGTCTTCTCTATGATGAACAACCGCCTCTGCCTCTTTCTCCTGATCTCCCTCTTGGGGATCTCTTAGTTGACCACAGTGCCAAATATTTATTCTGAGGCTTCAGATTCCTGCCTCTCTTCCTCTTGCAGAAAAATTCCTGTCAATTCTTCAAAAGTAGGAGGTTTCTCCCTTGCTGTGAGACCTGTTATGAACATCTGATAATCTTCTAGAATACCATTTAAGGTAATAGTGACAAGATCAGTGCTAGAAACTGTTTCTCCTATATTTCCTAGCTTGTCTTTCACCTCTTTAATGCGAGCCAAAAATGAACTAACAGATTCATTTCCATCCATTTTAATGCCTAGCAATTTAGTTTTCGGGAACAAAATACGATTCGTGTTGCTAGTTTCATACAAGGCTTTAAGCGTTGTCCATGTTTTAGCAGAAGTGTTAGCTTCTCTAATATGTGGAATTATGTTATCTTTAACAGACATATGTAATAGTACATTGGCCTTGTTTTCATGCTTATCCCAGTCTTGGATCTGTGTTGTTGTCGCATCGGAAGCCACTTCTGGTTTCACTTCAGTTCCCTTCGCAATGGTCCAGACACCATATCCCTCCATCAGGGTCTACATTTTTAATTTCCAATTAATGAAATTTGATCCATCTAACTTGTTGGCTTCATTGAGGTAGGTCTCCGCCAGCAGATTCGCCATCGCTGCAAGTGTCTTCTTGTTCAATCAGAGAATGGATCCTTGTATCACCAAAGGTGAATCACCAAGAATACACAAATAACCTCATCACACCCTTCCTCTTTGGATGTCTGTGCTGGATTTCTGAATGCCCAAATTACAAAACTTTTGTTTTCACAAAACAAATGTTCACACAAGAAATCCTTTTTTTTTCACAAAACAAATATTCACACAAGAAATCCTTGTGTTTTCACAAAACAAATGTTTACACAAGAAATCTTATAAATGATATCCACTTGAAGAAACTTTAATAAAAAATTTATACCTCAAAAGAAAATATCCACTTTTAATAAAAGGTTTATACCTCACTCACAAATGATCAAAACGCATGCAAATCGTGGCACTCTTATTCAATACTCCAAAAAACAAAGAAAAAACTCAAACTATAACCTCACGCTTCAACATTCAATAATGTTGGAGCTACCCCTTGATCCACCAAAAAAAGGTGCTCGTCTCCCTCACAAACTCCATGGCTTTGCTTGCAGGTAACTTGTGGCCTCCTTCTACTTCCCCTGGAAACCCTTTTCCAAGCTTCGATCTGAAACAATGAGGATAGGCGGATCCTTCACTCACCCACAAGAAAAAACTCACGCGGCCTCCCTCAAGAACCCATGCGACTTCTTCTTATCACCTAGCAAAACTCATGCTACATGAAGATGGTTGGCGCTCCTCCAACTCAGCAAGGGGAGTGCTAGCACTTCTTCAATATGGCAGGGGGAGTGCGGATCTGAGCATGCAGCACTCCTGGAGAGTGAGAGGGGGAGCACTAGCACTCTAGTGCCCTTAAAAATAGACAACGGGAGTGTGAGAGGTCCGGAAAAATCATTTTCTTAAGTGTGAGGGCATTAGCACTCTTCTAACACTGTATAGGGGGGTGCTAGTGATTTTTTCTGAATCAATTTGATATCTCGTACTTTGGATCTCACCTCAGAGAGCTGGATCTCCAATGTGGCTCTGATACCAACTTAAAATATGAGAAAACAACACACAAGTGAGGCTACGCTCACATTCTATATTATTCAATGAAGACTGATTACATCATTATATAGGAAACGACTCTACTTAGTCGGTTACAACAAACCATAGAAAACTAGAATCTACATTAAGGGAAGTAGAGTTCAACTACTCAACTGACTCTTGCAACTAACTCTTGCTCCATTATTTCCAGGTAGAACATAATTTAAAAATCTTTCACAGAGTCTCAGATATTGCCACCATGATCTAGGTTGACCATATATCATTCACCATCATTCTTGCGAGCAACTACCGGAGTTGCACATATAATGTAATCATTTAAGCGATTTGGCCAATTAATACAAAGACAACACTGAAACTATTGGACAACAATATTCAACCTACTACACAACATATTGAATATTGGGATACAACAATATTCAGTTTAGTACACAACATTGGATACGGTTACGTCATCCGATCTGAATTTAAACATGGATACATTGATAAGAATACAACATTGAATACTAGGATACAACAATATTCAGTTTACTACACAACATTGAATACTGGGATACAGTCAATTATAGGTCATCCAATCTGAATTTAAACATTGATACATTGATAAGAAAACAGTAGTGAAACTATTGGACAGCAATATTCAGCCTACTACACAACATTGAATACTGGGATACATCAATATTTAGTCTACTACACAACATTGAATACTGGGATATGGTCAATTATAAGTCATTCGATCTTAATTTAAACATTGATACATTGATACATTGATACAAAGACAACAGTGAAACTTTTGGACAACAATATTCAACCTACTACACAACATTGAATACTGGGATACAGTCAGTTATAGATCATCTGATCTGAATGTAAACATTGCATAACAAGCTAGATATTGACAACGGAAACTGTTGATTTGAGAAAACATTCTCCTTCTAATTTTTAGGTGAATAACCGATATATTTTTAGGCTCTTGAACATTTGGAAGTTCTTGTAAAAGAAAACAATTTATCGTTGAAGTGTCAACGGTGGCACTGCCATCCAATATGAAGTCTATGTTTTGTACATCAATCCAACCACCCAAGCAATGGGCATTACTAGGTTCACGAGAATGTGGATGTAGGGCCCAATCCTTCTAGTATCAATGATGAGGATTCTATAAATTAATGGGTTCGATATTAGTTATGAAATAAGCCTTTCCTATCGCATCAGTGTTTGCACTGGGCATCGTAAGTGAAGTCATTTATATTCTCTCCATAAAGATAATACGAAGACAGTGCATCATTCATAACTGATACTATCATAATATTATCCTTCAACCTACATGGATTTGGGGGTCCCACAAAAATACCATCCCTCAAAATTTTGTTGAAACATACAAACCCTGACATTGTATTCTTACAAAAAACCTTGGTGGACGGTGATAAGGCTAAAGGTTTTTTTCTCCAGTGTCTATAGTTGTGGAACTATGTTGCAATGGATCCAAATGGTCGCTCAGGTGGTTTATTAGTCGGATGGAACCCTGCAGTTGTTGATTTTTGTGCATTTCGCACTACTGCAAGTATTTATTTGGAGGGAAGAAGCAAACATTTCGTTGATGTAGTTAAACTTCTGAATTGTTATGTGCCTTATAAACATAGGGAAATCTTCTGACAGTCCCTTTTAGATTCTAGTCTTCTGGAAGAAAATGGTTTTATATTTGGGAATGATTTAAACTTTACCCTATCTTCTCGGGAGGTGTGGGTTAGCTTGGCTATAATTGACCCTCTTGCAAATTTTTTCACTAATGTTCTTCTTACATCTGGGTTAGTGGATTTACAACCTATCCAAATGGCTCCAACTTGGTGCAATGGCAGAGCTAGTGCAACTGGAATATCTAAAGGGTTGGAATGGTTCCTCATTGATGAGAATCTCATCAACAGTCATTGTAAATATATATCCTGGATTATAAATTCTACTATTTTGGATCATAATTTGATATGTCTACAAATGGAATATTCTCCCCATAAAGATGTTCCACCCTTCAAATTCATCAGTACCTAGTTATCTGATATGGAATTTACTTCCCTTATTAGGACTACTTGGATCTCTATGGAAAAATGGACAGATAGTTCACATACTCTCCTACTGTGCGAAAAGTTGAGGAATTTAAAAAAAGTGGTGGTTCAGTGGCAGTCAAACAAAAAAAAGCAGCTACATTCATATCTTCTAAAAATGGATCAAAAAATTTCATAGCTCTTAATAAAATGTATGTCGCAGGTGTTTGAGCAGGATGAAATCAATCTCCTCGAGGCCCTAAAACAGAGGGATAAAATTCTTGCAATTGAAGAATCTACATGGAGGCTCAAAAGTAGGGCAATTTGATTGAACAAAGGTAACAAGAATACAAGATTCTTCCATAAATTCGCATCTCAAAGAAGAAGTCAAAATACAATCTGGGATATAACAAATGAGGATGGAAGTATCAAATCCACTGATAAGGAGATTAAGGAGACTGCATTTAAGCATTTACATTCCCAGTACAGCTCTCTAGAGGTAGACGACACATGTAATCAGTTAAATATTCTAAAAGATGTGCTTGAATTCTTCAACGATGATGAGAGTGATGATATAGGGAAGCTAGTCACCTTAGAGGAAATTGAGGAAATTGTCAGTAAAATGCCAAAAGAAAAAAGTATGGGCCCGGATGGTGGACACAGGAACTTTTTCAGACTTTCTTTGACATTATGGGGGTTGATCTTCATAAGGCTATTGAGGATTCCAGGGTTTCAGGTCATATTTTGGGTGCACTCAATGAAATTTTTTTCACCCTCATTCCTAAGGTGAGAAAGCCATATTCCTTTCATTATTTCAGGCCCATAGCCCTTGGTAACTTTGTCTATAAAGTGATATCCAAGACCTTAGCCTCTCATATGAAAGAAAAACTAGCTACAAGTATTTCCCAAGAACAATTTGTTTTTCTTAAAGATAGATTGATTTTTTATGGCGTGGGAATAGCCTAGGAATGTTTGCACACAGCAAAGTCTAAGAAGTCAAGTTCAATTATTCTTAAGTTGGACTTAAAGAAGGCATACGACAAAGTGATTTGGTAGTTTTTGTGGTTGTTACTCATCCAGATCAGTCTAAAATGGGAGGTTACACAATGGATTATGGCCTATGTAACTAACATCAGTATGGCAGTATTGATTAATAGTTCCCCTACAATTTTTTTCAAGAGCTATCGAGGTTTGAGGCAGGGGTGTCCTCTTTCCCCCCTGTCGTTCCTTTTGGTGGTTGAATGCCTTAGTAGACAAATGAAAAAGGTTGTGGAAGCGTGTTAAGCCCTAATATTGTCTCATTACCACTTAATTGGGGCATATTAGATTAGTAATGTTATTTTATTTATGTCGGCTTTAGGCCATTAGTTGTAATTTAGNCCTCCTAGTCTCCTATATATACCAAGGAGACATTTTCATTTTGAATCATCTTGTACTTGAACATTTAAGTGGGGTAAAAGGAGGTTGCCCCCTCGAAGAGGTTTATTATCTGAAATTATCTCTTTTTTCAAGGCGTTGAGTACTTTTCCTGAGGTTTTTCTATGCTATATTGATGTTTGGTTCTTAACAAAGCGGGTTCATTCAAAGGCATTAAAGTTGTTGTTGAGACTTTCATTTCTCATTTGTTTTTTGTCAACGATGTGCTCATTTTAGGAGACGCAAGTTTCGAGGACTAGATGGCATTCAATTTATTTTAACAAAATTTTGTCAAGCTTCAGGTATGGAGGCTAACTGCCAAAAGTCGTGCTTCCTAGCTCAAAATATTGATCCAATTTTGGAGGTAAAACTGTGGTCTACTTTTAATATAAATTTTATGAGTATAGATGATGGTATGAAGTACCTTGGCATCTTTCTTAAGCCCAATAATTATAGAGTGGCTGATTGGAATTGGATGATTCCAAAAATTGAAAAGAAAATAGGGAATTGGTCCTTTCGTTGGCTCTCCTTAGGCGGAAGGCTCGTCTTAGAAAAATAAGTATTGCAAATCCTCCCTTTGTATTGGCTCAGTCTTGTTAAAATTCCATCCTCCATCCTGCATAGAATTCAACAGCTCATCGCAAACTTCATTTGGAGAGGTGCTAGAAAATCAATCGGCTTCCACTTAGCCAAATGGAAAAATATTTCTATGCTAAAGGAAAATGGCAGATGGGGTATTCGTAATCTTAATTGGTTTTCTTTGTCTTTAGCTGCCAAGTCTTGTTGGATGGGTCTTTTCGGAGAAGGATTGTGGACTTTGGTGTTAAAAAATAAATACCTCAAAGGAATCGACTTGACTTCTTGGATCCAGAAAAATGAAAGTAAACTCTTAGTTGCCTCTATCATTTGGAATAATTTCATGAATTCTCTACCTCTTATTAAAATATGGTTGGCCCCATCTATAGGTAGTGGTAAGCAGGTCATTCTTGGCTTGGATCCTTTCATTGGAGGTAATGCATTGTGTACTCTATCTAGCCAGTTAATCAAATATCTTAACAATGTGCATATTTTCACTTTATCACAGGTGGCTTATCCTTATGCATCAGGAAATAATCCTTACTAGATTGATACCAATCGACTTAGGATGTCGGGTTAGATGGCTACATAATGGGATAATTTCCTTATAATGATGCGGAGCAGTGGTATCTCTTTTAATAATTCCAGTGATAAACTTGTTTGGTCTTGGAATAGGGCGAAGGGCTCTGTCACTACTAAATTGGCTCTGACACTGCTAAATTAGCTTATCATCCCATAATTTTTTCTAATTTTCTAGAGGATAATAGATGGTGGTATCAGGCTATTTGGAAATTTAATGTTCCCAGGAAAAATTACTTGTTTCATTTGGCTATTTTTGATGGATTGTATTCTTACAGGTATGTTGGCAACCCTACATAATTTTTTCCTTGTAAAGTGACAAATGACAATTCTTGTAGCTGCCAGCACCTCCTTCTGTAAATATTGCTATTTGAAGGTGACTTGTGGGTTGTAAAAAGATGTTTTGATTGTTTCTATTTATTTTATTTTGGATTTTCATATTTCATTAATGACTGAAGGAATGAATGAAGCATTAAAACTTATAATCATATTGCAATTGTATCTAACGCTTGGTTTTTGGAAGGGTCATTGTGCTTTCAACTCTTTGAATGAATGTTGTTTTGTTTTGGAGCTTATCACATATCGATGAAACATTTGTTTTGAGTTTCTCTTAGACTGTAAGCCTATATTTTTATAACCTTTATATACCACATATCAATTGGCAAAAGGACCATAGGCTTGTTTCATTTAAAACTCTTGGTAAATCGATTTTTATTTAAGTGTTCAATATGCTTTGGCTTGCAAAACACACCTTCTCCTAACCTGAGAAAATTGACTTCACCCTTTACATTTGATGATATTTAAACACTCATGGTACGTACCCTATACCTTGTTTGTAGTGGAAGTTTGAATCGATAGGTCCCTCATTACAAGCTAGGGTCTCGATTTATGCTCTGTACTCAAGGCATTCATTTCTTGAAACGCCCATTTTTCATGACTGAAACCCCCATTGCTTATCTTATGGTTGCCCTGGTGTATTCCTAATTTTGTTCCATCATTTTATCTCGGGCTTACCCCCTACCACTACCACCTAAAATGACAGGTAGTTCTATTCGCTCTTGTTACAGTCTGTTCAATCCCGTTTTTGCCTGCCAGAGACACATTTTTGCGGGAGTGTTTCTGAGAAAACCGTGATGCATTAGATCAAACCCTTGAAAACATAGAATGGAAATGAGCCCTTTTATCTTCAGTACAACCATTTTCTCCAGAAACTGGATCATTGCAGAGATATGTCTCGATCTTTGGAGGTAAATTTCTCAGATTTTTCGTCCCGGTTGAGATAAACTATTTTTTATTTTTATTTTGCTACAGCAATTCCTGTAGAGATTCCTGTGGTAGATAATATTATGCTAGAAAGGCCTCCTTTTCCTTCCATTGACAAGCCATATCTCTTATGCGAAAAACCCTATGAAAGGGTTAAGCCCGATTAGGCTATATTCGGGCAACTGGATGCTAGACCTAGGGTCATTGAATCTCCTGAGCATGAGAAGTATGTTTTCCCTAATACCACTGCAAATACCATCAAAAAAAACTCACACAAACTGTCAAAGAAGAATCCAGACATAGGGTTAAATAACAAAAGGACTGGCAATGTCATAATAAAAAAAAAAAACTAATTGTATTAAGGCTATGATCAACTCTCATATTCCATGATTCGAATTTAGTATGCAGTTGAAAGGTAGGATTTTTTTTTTATCTTAGTTATGATTTTATTGTTATTTTTCTAATTAATATGGATTGAGTTAGATTTATGTTGTATAAAATAAGACTAGCTACAGAATTGAGAGATTCTTTAGCTAAGTCAATTCTCATGTAAAATTTTGGAAAATATTAGTTAAATAATTGTCTAATTTCTTCATTTTGTTTTCTTTCAGGATATCATGTATCTTGTGGTGATCTCAAAAGATGGATTATTTCTAGACTTAGTTAATTAGCCATTCCTTTTCATTTATTTTGTAAATCAAAACAAAAAACTTTCATAATTTTGGAGATACAGTTTGATATTGAGTGGTTGTTGGGCCCTCTATTTTTGTAGCTTGTAGATCCTTTTGGGATTTGATCCTATCTTACAAGATAGGATGTTTAGCTTGCAAGAAATATTTAAATACTACATATTTTTTGTAATCAAGGCATCTTGGCCTGGGGATGAAGGTGCACGATTAATTCACAAACTTGAATGGAACAGAAATTTGCATTTCAGCTTTAGCTTCCTGTAAATGGTGTTTTCATTTATAGTTTGTTTATCCTGATAAACTAATAGCTTTTTATAGCTTTAGACTTCACAATCTGTTATGTTTTTGGGATAATTCTTTTTAAAATATCGTCCATATTTGATGCTTCAGATATTAAACAGAGTGGTCATTTATTCATCTCAAATGACGGGATTTCTCTTTAATTTTTAGTTGAATGATTAAATGCAACGTTGTTACAATTAGATTTATCTCACTGTAATTGCTTGCAATCATAAGATCACAGCAACTATTTGTATCATTCATTTTGTTATTAAAAATCAACCACCAACACATTGTTCTGCATTTATTCATAACAGCTTTAAGGTTCATTGCAGGTTTCCCTCTTGGACAAGGTGGTTGGATGTTCACTAATCGTACAGATGTTTGGATGCATATCGATTAACTCACTAACAGGTTATCTCATTTATGTTTTTATGTCGTCTATTCATCACTGAAACTTGAATATATGGTTTGGCTTTTGACTATCCACATATTTTTGTTTCATAGTATTTTTTATTATTAGTTTATATTGATAAAGAAAAAACAAAAAAATATCTTATGTGCTTTCTTTATCTACTTTTTAAAAGAAGTCATTTTTTCACATTGATTTTTGTAAGTTTAGATTAAAACTTGCAGTGTGTATATCATGTACATAAATAAGATAAGTAAATCCGCTATTTAAATATAGCTACAATAGTTACGTCATACGTATGTATATATATATATATATATATATATATATATATATATATATATATATATAGTAATTAGTTAGTTATTTCATTCTTTTTATTTGTTTCTTTAGGACTTTTAGATTGGCTAACGGAGCCATTAAACCAGTCGAAACGAGTTACACCAAATAGCTTGGGTTATTTGGACAACCCCAGACCAAACTCGTTCTTCCAATTGACGGATGGTCATTTTATCCCATCAACAAGGTGCTTAATATAGAGAAGGGGAGGGATTCGACCTTCAGGATGCAGTATATGCCTCAATGATGAAGATATGACATCTCATCTATTCGTGTATTGTTCTCTTTCAAAATCTATTTGGAAAGGTATCCTTTTGTTCCTGAAGATTTGGGATGCTTGGGGAGATCATGTTTTAGAAGAAAATATTTTAGATTGGTTCATTAACTATCCTAAGTTGTGACATATTCCCTTTCTACTGATATGGGGAATTTGGAAATATAGGAATAAAATTTTATTTGAGAATTGGAATAGACAAGATTCAAAAATTGCCACAAAAATCCTACTTTCAATTCAAGAATTCCAAGAAGACTGTGAAATGGATAAGCTAGAATTCATACTCAGTCCAATATATTTTGATGATTCTACTATTGGGTTCTTTTTGAATTACTGAGAGGGGGGGTGAATCAGTAATAGCGTAATTGTAATCCTTTTTCTCCAAATAATCCCAGTGTTATATCAATGTAGAATTATTATCCAATAATGAGCAATAAGAAATGAACAATCACATACATACACAATACACCAATTTTTTACGTGGAAACTCAAATCGGGAGAAAACCACGGAATGATTTTTCTTATATTTATTGAATAATTACATTCATTGGAAGCACCAACTTCCTTTGTTTTCCAGTTGCAACTGAAAGGAGGCTCCAACCCCCTAGTTTCTCAGGCTACAACCTGAGGGAAGCTCCAACTCCCCAGTTCTCTGGCTATAACCAGAAGGAGGCTACAACCCCCTAAGTTATCTGTCTACAATCAAAAGGTGGTTGCAACCACCTATCCTTGCCCCGTCCAACCGCCCTAAAGTAAAAGTAGAATGATGGAACCATTTTCACACTATCACTGTGAGATATGTCGTTTTAAACATGTACTAACCATGCATCAACCTATACCTCAACCTATGATCAACCTGTACCATAAACAAGTCAATCAACCATGTACCAACCTGTACCAAACAATCTATAATCAACCTGTACCATAAACAAGTGCATCAACCATGCACCAACCTATACCAAACAATTTGTAATCAACTTGTACCATAAGCAAGTGCAACCAACCATGTACTAAGTATGTACCTATCATGTGTCAATTACTCATCAACTATGACTCATCAATATGTACCAACATCATCAACTATACACCTCATGTATGTGCCAACTCATCAACTACTTGTCTCAAGCATGTACCCAACTTGTACCTCAACCAAAAGCCCTCATCAATTTAATCATCCAAATATGATTTGTAACTCTGTAATAGACCTGGTGTATATGATCACATACCTAAAAACCTTTCTTAACTTTAAAAACAAGAGACTATCATTTTCATCAAACGTTTCTTTAGTCTCACAAGACTAGTTTTGGATTAGTCAACAACCCTAACTTGAAATAATCATAAATTTGTACCTGTAATGAATAAAGATATGAAACTAATACACAAGTTTCTTCAATGTGTTTTATGCAATTCCTCCAGGTTTCACTACTTGGAACCTCTCAGAAAATGAGATATGGAAAAAATGGGACACCTTGCTGAATTATGGCTTATTCTAGAGAGAGACCTTGTAGAGTGTGCCCTGCACGGAATGTTTGTTGAATTGATCTTAAACTATTAAAAATAATACTACAGATTGTACTCTAATAAACACATTTTGTCTTACTAAATTTGTATCTGTTATGAAAAATTTATGACGGTTTTACCTGAAATACTTATTTTTGACTAGTTTTGGGACTAGCCACAAACCCTATTTTCCACGGAGTGTAACTCCAAAAGTAAAACGACCCACAAGATGAATTTTTTACCACAGATACTTGGATATGTTTTCTCATTGGAATATCAATTTCAAGGTCTGAATCATTCTATAAACAAATTTATTGTAAAAATGGTGAGATGACCTGAAAAAAACATACCTTAGAAAGCATCATCAAAAGAATTTATCCTTCCTTGAATTTCGGCCTTCTTTTCTTCCCTTTCCTTAGAAATTCGGCTTAGATATCCTTTGGTTACCTCAAAAACCTATAGGTATTTGATATTCTCAAGTTTGATTCAAATTATAGAGCATTTCCTCTTATTTATACTCTCCAAGTAGCTTCCTTAAAAACATCTTCTAGGTCACTTTGCCCACTTTCCTTATTTTAGGGTTAACCCACTTCTAATTTCTCCATTAAATTTATCATTTAAATAATTTATTTTGTATTCACTTTGAATTATAGTACACTCATCACTTCACTTTATTATTTACTTTCTAAAATCTCTTAAACCACTTTGACTACTTTGACCTTTTGGGGCTTCAAGCCAATATATGAGGGTCCTCCAACTTCGTAAGGCCATAAATCTCAAACCGTGAGGAGTTATGTGGCGTTCCACATACCCCCAAGAATGGAATTACATGTACTATCCATATCGAATAGTATTACCTAAAAATATATCAAAACGCATACCGGTATCCATCAAACAAAGTTGGGTCCATTACCCAAACCTGGGTTCTCCAACTTCACATTGCCATAACTCTCTAACCGTGAGGATTTATGTGACATTCCACATACCACCAAAAATGCCGTGACAAGAAATATGCATCTAGGATATTTTCACTTCAAAATTCATTGTCCTTCGTCTCATTATTCCACCATTAAGCATGGGTTCTCTCACTTCGTAAAGCGTCTTCCCGTGAGGGATTTCACCATAAGGGGACCACTTTGGAGTTCATCCATATTTACTTCTTATCAACCATGACAGGACAATAATGAGTCATATTTACATTAAACAAACTTGGGTTCATTACCCAAACCTCTATGCTACGGGGCTTTCTTCAAGGGTTGACATCAATTACAACCAACCTTAATCAACACTTTGATGGTGTTGTTGATGGAGGTATTTGTGGTAGTGGTTTATTTATTAAACTTAGAAATGATAATTTCTACAAAGCTCACTTTGTTGGTGGCGAAGGAAGCAATATGAAAGCATAAATATTGGGCCTATGGGGCCTTTTACACTTTGCAGCTAGCCTATCTATAAACAATATGATGGTTACTGGATATTTGAAGGTGGTGATAGATTGGATAAAAGGGAAGGCAAACCTAAATCTACTTTATCTCATCCCATGGAAAGATAAAATCTGGAGGTTAAAAGACAGTTTCGAAGGGCTCAAATTTATGCATGTTCACAGAATCTTTAACTCTGTTGTTGATCAACTGTCCAAAAAATCCTTGAATTGTACTATTGGATGGTTGTGTTTTGAGGAAAATTTTCAAGGAGTAGTGATTCATATAGATAGATACTTTTTGTTCAATTGACATATTCACACTTTATTCTTATAGAACTAGTTGTTAACTATATAATGATGATATGCATTTTTACATTTTGTCTATTGAAGCAATTATGTCCTGAAGGAAATAGTAGCAGATAGTGATTTCCATTATCAATCTGTCAAGACATATATGGATCCATATGTACAATGTAAGCATCATATGTATTTTGAAAGTTTCATTTGATTCTGAATAGAATAGCAGTGAAATTGCTTTTTTCTGCGTGAATAAAAAATGGAAATAAGTTGGAAGATATGTGGGCCATCTAGAACAATTCTGAAACTATAATAATTGTTTTAGTACCAATTATAGAGACCCACTAGGTCTATTTCCCCATAGGTGTAGAGTTCTTGAAATAACTCTAATGCAACTTTAAGATCAACTTGCTCTCCATTTTTTTATGCAGGCCCACAATTCTCTATTAATAGAGTCTACAACTTTGTATTATGCACCAGTCTCGATAGGTTCTTATTTACAATGCTCAAAACCTGAATGCTTATCCTCTTTGAAACCAATTGTTAGAACCATGCGCTAAAATCCCAAGTGCCTTTCTCTCGTTTGGTTCTAAGCCCTTTTTCTTCCATGAGATCTTACGTTGTGATCAAGTGCTTATTCTCTTAAGTGATTGAGCCTCTTTTGGTCATACAACCCAACACTAAGAACCATAGGCTAAACTCTACGGATGTACATGATCAATATGGATCGTTGATCCTGAAGTTGATCAACAATCAACTGGAGGTATAATTTCCACCATCGATATGGATCTCGGATCTAATCGGAACTGTTGATATATCCTTAATTAAAATCAATATAAATCATAGGGTCACCATGGAACCTAAATACTCTATAACCTTGCTTCCACATGTCATCTCCAAAGTGGGGCTCAAATGTCAGCCTGGCATATCTTGTCATCGGAACTTCGGAACTTTTAGGCTCTCCAACACCTTAGAACCTTCGATGCATGCGGTCCACTATAATGGGAGAAGCTTATCTGGAAGCTTATCCTAGATAAAATATCAGTCGTTGATTCCTTCTAAATGTGGATTTATCTCTCCCTTAACTTCCTTGTATCTTCTAAATCCCGATACTACTTTCGTTCATCGATCTGGCTCTGGAATGGATGGCCAGATATTACTCTCACCACTGGTTGCCAGGACTTTGCAGAATCTTTCTAACTTTGATCTAAAAACTTCTATTCATCATCAGAATGATATAATAGTTGTTGTTCCTCGATGCTTACAGAGGGATTCTTTGGTCTCTAGTTCACCTTGCATGCAAAACAAGATTTGATATGTGTTCATCCACGACTCCAAACAACTCAACCCAATTTGTCTTCGACTAGGATCATCAATCTCTTCGATCATCGAAGGCATGATATATCCTCTTTCTTCGATTGAGGTTTTAATGCAACTAAACCCTGAAACCTGCAACTAACATTTTAAGAGTTTAGTATGGATTTCACCCACTTAAAACGGGATTGTTAATACATCGGGAGGATATCCAATTCTCACATAACCACAAAGGACCCATAAACAAGAAGATTCTAATAATGAATCTGTGCATAAATTACATAAGGCCTTCTCGCCTTCCTAACCTGGTTTACATTCAGTTGGCCTTTGTTCAGCCTTTTTTCCACAATTTGCCTTCTACTCACACTCAATCTCTCTCTGTCTCTAACTCACTCGAACCCCTGTCTCTTCTCATGTCTGAAGGCTTACATGCTTATAAGTGGAATATGAACTGTCAATTTGGTTCAAATCCTACTTAGACTCCACAAAATTTGGAAGGATCTCTTAGATCCACAATATCTTCAAAAGATCACTTTAGAATCTCTTCTAAGTCTCACGACTCTCGAGATCTGCTTTAATAAGGTAGATTCGACTACATTCAAATGAACCTCAAATTAACAAAACCTATCGTATGCATTCTTTCTAGAATTCAAATAAAATATAGGAAATTACAATAATAACAAGTTAGGAAACCAACTCCCTTGATAACCTCAAAAATCCCTAGGCCTAATCAACAAGGTTGTTTTGGGAGGGAAAATGCTAATACATCAACCTGCAAATTTTTCATAAACATAATGCCTAAAAGAAATATAGGCTGAAATAAATATATAGGCTAACCAATTTGCAAATTTTATATACGCTTTGTATCATTTTGGGAATCATAAACAATATTTCAGTATGTTTGCAGCTCTTTTACCGATCTTGGTGAAGAAATAATATAGAACAAGTGTCGCATTGCAACTTCGTCCCTGTTGAACAAGGTTGAATAAATATAATAGTTATTTCCTATGAGTTGGAATATAGTATCATCATAGCAATAACTGTAACGGATCAGGGGCACAAATAACTATGTTGAACAAGGTTGTATAAATATAATAGTTATTGTGTATGAGTTGGAATAGAGTATCATCGTAGAAATAACTGTAATGGCTCAGGGGGCACAAATAACTATGTTGAACTTCTAGTTCCAAAACTAATTTTAATCCTATCCACTAAGAAAGAGGTATCCAAACTTCAAATTTTTGGTGACTCAATGGTGATCATAAATTGGATGAGGAGGGAATTCAGAATGGAATTTTTTTTTTTTCTGGAGTCGTGTTTTTGAGGAGGTAAAGAAAATGAAATAATTTTTTAATTCCATTTCCTTTTCTAATGTCTAGAGAGATTAATGTTAATGTTGATACCCTTTCCAAAGAAGGTTTACAGCTTGAGGCTGAAGTTTGGTCAGCATTGGAATAAAAGGATGGACAGGTGTCTGAACACATAAAATCAATGTATTGATATGCAGTGCCCCTGTGTTTGGTTCATGATGTATTTAATACTCTTCTTCAGCTAAAATTCCAAATATTTTCAAAGGTCTTAATCATGTGAAGTTCAGTTTCCAGTTTTGTTTTGGCATTTATGTAGTGTTGAAAACATTATAGCAGGGACTGTCTTTTAACAACTTTTTGTAATCTTTTGAGACATGTCTATGAATGTAAAAGGCCCTTTTATGTAGTTGTATGAGATTTTAGAGCAGATTAGAGTTTAGCCAAGAGATCTTTTATGGTATTTTTGGAGATTTACTTTAAAGGACCAATCTTTATGGATGGTATTGGAATGCAAATGTATTTTATTTTCTTCTAGAATAGAATATATGATTTTTTTTTTAAGCTAAAAAAAAATGTGGAAATAGTCAGGTTAATATTACAGCTAGTTGGTCAGGTCCTTGGCCAATAATAGCCAAGAGTAAGAGTTGAATTGACAGGAGATAGAGGAAGAGAGCTGAAAGGATTAAGTGGGAAGACAACAAAGAGACAAGAATTTGAACCCAAGAGGAAGGGAGGCATACCCCGAAACTAAAGAGAAGAACTGCAATACATTAATCTTCAAGATCTAAAGATTCAAAGTTGCTATCACTATGAGATAGCCCTAACTGTTGGACACACCTACCACACTTAGAGGGGGGTGTGAATGAGTGTGGGGCTCTTTTTCAAAAAATTTCCCTCTTACACAAAACTCATTAGTTAGCATTCCAAATTTTACTCATTACTCATTGTTGTCATTTATAACCAGTTAGATGTGAACACATATCAGTAATATATTATCAACAAATCATATCCACAAGGAACACAAGATGTATGTACAATTTTTCTTTTTATTGTGGACTTCAATTCGGGGGGTTTTCAGCAACAAATGAATAGATTACAAATCTACAATAAAACCAGCTCTATATTCAATAATTGGCTTACATTCTCAGCACCAACTGAGATGAGGCAGCAATCCTCAACATATATCAATCTGTACCATAAACAAGTGCATCAACCATGTACCAACCTGTGTCAAACAACATGTAATCAACCTGTAGCATAAACAAGTGAATCCAACCATGTACCAAGTATATACCAATAATGTTTCAACTACTCATCAACAATGACTCATCAATATGTACCAACATCATCAACTATACACCTCATGTGTGTGCCAACTCATCAACTGCTTGTCTCAACCATGACTAGTTTTGGATTAGTTAACAACCCTAACTTGAAATAATAATAATGTTGTACTTGTAATGAATAACCATCTAAAACTGATACATAATGTTCTTCAATGTTTTTTCTACAATTCCTCTAGGTTTCACTACTTGGAACCTCTCAAAAAAGGATTTATAGCAAAAATGGCATACCTTGCTGAATTCTAGCTTATTCTAGAGAGAGACATTGTAGGGTGTGTCCCGCATGGAATATTTGTTGAATTGATTTGAAACTATTACAAGCATACTACAGACTATAATCTAACCAACACAATTTGTTTCACTGAATTTGGATCTGTTATGAAGAAGTTATGACGTTTTTACCTGAAACACTTGTTTTAGACTAGTTTCAGGACTAGCCACAAACCCTATTTTCCACGGAGTGTATCTCCAAAAATAAAACGACCCACAAGCATAATTTTTTACCACATATACTTGGATATGTTTCCTCAATGGAATACCAATCTCATGACCTGAATCATTATAGAAAAAAAGTTATTACGGAAATGGTGAGATGACCTGTAAATAACATGCCTTAGAAAGCATCATGAAAAGAGTTTATCCTCCCATGAATTTCTGCCCTCTTTTCTTCACCTTTCCTCTGAAATCCGGCTTATATATACTTTGGTTACCTCATTCACCTATATATATTCAATATGCTCAAGTGTTCCAGGCCAAAAATTCTCAAGAAGCTCTCACAAGAAGCTCTCCATCAATAATACTCCAAAAGATATTCTCACAAGAAGCTCTCCATTGATCCACAAAAGGGATGATCTACAAGAGGCCATTGCTATATTATTTATACTTTCTTCCTCTAGGTCACTTAACCCATTTTTAGCTCACTTAACCCATTTCTAGGTCACTTAACCTATTTTCCTTATTTTAGGGTTAACCACTTTCCATAAATAGAAAGTTTTCCAATACTTTATCATTTAAATATTCCTTCTTGATTTTGTCACCTTACTTTATCATTTCTTGATTTTTTCACTTCTCTTTATTATTTAAATAATCCACCTTGACTTTGTCACTTTAATTTATCATTTAAATAATATTAACCCATTTCTAGGTCACTTAACCTATTTCCTTATTTTAGGGTTAACCACTTTCCATAAATACAAAGTTCTCCAATACTTTATCATTTAAATATTCCTTCTTGATTTTGTCACCTTACTTTATCATTTCTTGATTTTGTCACTTCTCTTTATTATTTAAATAATCCACCT